>JAMYXO010001060.1:10000-33862 GCA_033310375.1 Conus canariensis
AACAAGAGGGTGAATGGGGACACAGAACAGGAGGAGTGAATGGGGACACAGAACAAGAGGGTGAATGGGGACACAGAACAAAAGGGCTAAATGGGGACACAGAACAAGAGGGTGAATGGGGACACAGAACAGGAGTGAATGGGGACACAGAACAAGAGGGTGAATGGAGACACAGAACAAAAGGGCTAAATGGGGACACAGAAGAAGAGGGTGAATGGGGACACAGAACAGGAGGAGTGAATGGGGACACAGAACAAAAGGGCTAAATGGGGACACAGAACAAGAGGGTGAATGGGGACACAGAACAAAGGGCTAAATGGGGACACAGAACAAGAGGGTGAATGGGGACACAGAACAAAAGGGCTAAATGGGGACACAGAACAAGAGGGGTGAATGGGGACACAGAACAGGAGTGAATGGGGACACAGAACAAGAGGGGTGAAAGGGGACACAGAACAAGAGGGTGAATGGGGACACAGAACAAGAGGGTGAATGGGGACACAGAACACGAGGAGTGAATGGGGACACAGAACAAGAGGGGTGAATGGGGACACAGAACAAGAGGGTGAATGGGGACACAGAACACGAGGAGTGAATGGGGACACAGAACAAGAGGGGTGAATGGGGACACAGAACGAGGGGTGAATAAGGACACAGTACACGAGGGGTGAATGGGGACACAGAAGATGTGGGGGTGAATGTGGAAACAGAACAAAAGGGGTGAATGTGGAAACAGAACAAAAGGGGTGAATGTGGAAACAGAACAAAAGGGGTGAACAGGGACACAGAACAAAAGGAATGAACGGGGACACAGAACAAAAGGGGTGAACGGGGACACAGAACAAAAGGGGCGAATGGGGACACATAACAAGAGGGGTGAATGGGGGACACAGAACACGAGGGGTGAAAGGGGACACAGAACAAGAGGGTGAATGGGGACACAGAACAAGAGGGTAAATGGGGACACAGAACAAAAGGGCTAAATGGGGACACAGAACAAGAGGGGTGAATGGGGACACAGAACAGGAGTGAATGGGGACACAGAACAAGAGGGGTGAATGGGGACACAGAATAGGAGTGAATGGGGACACAGAACAAGAGGGTGAATGGGGACACAGAACAGGAGTGAATGGGGACACAGAACAAGAGGGTGAATGGGGACACAGAACAAAAGGGCTAAATGGGGACACAGAAGAAGAGGGTGAATGGGGACACAGAACAGGAGGAGTGAATGGGGACACAGAACAAAAGGGCTAAATGGGGACACAGAACAAGAGGGTGAATGGGGACACAGAACAAAAGGGCTAAATGGGGACACAGAACAAGAGGGTGAATGGGGACACAGAAGAAAAGGGCTAAATGGGGACACAGAACAAGAGGGGTGAATGGGGACACAGAACAGGAGTGAATGGGGACACAGAACAAGAGGGTGAAAGGGGACACAGAACACGAGGGTGAATGGGGACACAGAACAAAAGGGCTAAATGGGGACACAGAACAAGAGGGGTGAATGGTGACACAGAACAGGAGTGAATGGGGACACAGAACAAGAGGGGTGAAAGGGGACACAGAACAAGAGGGTGAATGGGGACACAGAACAAAAGGGCTAAATGGGGACACAGAACAAGAGGGGTGAATGGGGACACAGAACAGGAGTGAATGGGGACACAGAACAAGAGGGGTGAAAGGGGACACAGAACAAGAGGGTGAATGGGGACACAGAACAAGAGGGTGAATGGGGACACAGAACGAGGGGTGAATAAGGACACAGTACACGAGGGGTGAATGGGGACACAGAAGATGTGGGGGTGAATGTGGAAACAGAACAAAAGGGGTGAATGTGGAAACAGAACAAAAGGGGTGAATGTGGAAACAGAACAAAAGGGGTGAACAGGGACACAGAACAAAAGGAATGAACGGGGACACAGAACAAAAGGGGTGAACGGGGACACAGAACAAAAGGGGCGAATGGGGACACATAACAAGAGGGGTGAATGGGGGACACAGAACACGAGGGGTGAAAGGGGACACAGAACAAGAGGGTGAATGGGGACACAGAACAAGAGGGTGAATGGGGACACAGAACAAAAGGGCTAAATGGGGACACAGAACAAGAGGGGTGAATGGGGACACAGAACAGGAGTGAATGGGGACACAGAACAAGAGGGGTGAATGGGGACACAGAATAGGAGTGAATGGGGACACAGAACAAGAGGGTGAATGGGGACACAGAACAGGAGTGAATGGGGACACAGAACAAGAGGGTGAATGGGGACACAGAACAAAAGGGCTAAATGGGGACACAGAAGAAGAGGGTGAATGGGGACACAGAACAGGAGGAGTGAATGGGGACACAGAACAAAAGGGCTAAATGGGGACACAGAACAAGAGGGTGAATGGGGACACAGAACAAAAGGGCTAAATGGGGACACAGAACAAGAGGGTGAATGGGGACACAGAACAAAAGGGCTAAATGGGGACACAGAACAAGAGGGGTGAATGGGGACACAGAACAGGAGTGAATGGGGACACAGAACAAGAGGGGTGAAAGGGGACACAGAACACGAGGGTGAATGGGGACACAGAACAAAAGGGCTAAATGGGGACACAGAACAAGAGGGGTGAATGGTGACACAGAACAGGAGTGAATGGGGACACAGAACAAGAGGGGTGAAAGGGGACACAGAACAAGAGGGTGAATGGGGACACAGAACAAAAGGGCTAAATGGGGACACAGAACAAGAGGGGTGAATGGGGACACAGAACAGGAGTGAATGGGGACACAGAACAAGAGGGGTGAAAGGGGACACAGAACAAGAGGGTGAATGGGGACACAGAACAAGAGGGGTGAATGGGGACACAGAACACGAGGAGTGAATGGGGACACAGAACAAGAGGGTGAATGGGGACACAGAACAAGAGGGTGAATGGGGACACAGAACACGAGGAGTGAATGGGGACACAGAACAAGAGGGGTGAATGGGGACACAGAACAAGAGGAGTGAAAGGGGACACAGAACAAGAGGGTGAATGGGGACACAGAACAAGAGGGTGAATGGGGACACAGAACAGGAGGAGTGAATGGGGACACAGAACAAGAGGGTGAATGGGGACACAGAACAAAAGGGCTGAATGGGGACACAGAACAAGAGGGTGAATGGGGACACAGAACAGGAGGAGTGAATGGGGACACAGAACAAGAGGGTGAATGGGGACACAGAACAAAAGGGCTGAATGGGGACACAGAACAAAAGGGCTAAATGGGGACACAGAACAAAAAGGGTGAACAGGGACACAGAACAAAAGGGGTGAATGGGACACAGAACAAAAGGGGTGAACGGGTACACAGAACAAAAGGGGCGAATGTGGAAACAGAACAAAAAGGGTGAACGGGGACACAGAACAAAAGTGGTGAATGGGGACACAGAACACGAGGGGTGAATGGGGACACAGAATAAAAGGGGTGAATGGGGACACAGAACAAAAGGGGTGAATGGGGACACAGAACAAAAGGGGTGAATAGGGGCCCAGAACACAAGGGACCAATGGGAGACAGTACACGAGGGACAAATGGGGACACAGAACAAAAGGGGTGAATGGGGACACAAAACACAAAGGGTGAATGGGGACACAGAACAAGAGGGGTGAATGGGGACACAGAACACGAGGAGTGAATGGGGACACAGAACAAAGGGACAAATGGGGACACAGAACACGAGGAGTGAATGGGGACACAGAACAAGAGGGGTGAATGGGTACACAGAACACGAGGAGTGAATGGGGACACAGAACACGAGGGGTGAACGGGGACACAGAACAAGAGGGGTGAATGGGACACAGAACAAGAGGAGTGAATGGGGACACAGAACAAGAGGGGTGAATGGGGACACAGAACACGAGGGGTGAATGGGGATACAGAGCATGAGGGTGAATGGGGACACATAACACGAGGGGTGAATGGGGACACAGAACACGAGGCGTGAATGGGGACACAGAACACGAGGACACATGGGGACACAGAACATGAGGGGTGAATGGGGACACAGAACACGAGGGGTGAATGGGGACACAGAACACGAGGGGTGAATGGGGACACAGAACATGAGGGGTGAATGGGGACACAGAACACGAGGGGTGAATGTGAATGGGGACACAGAACAGGAGGAGTGAATGGGGACACAGAACACGAGGGGTGAATGGGGACACAGAACACGAGGGTTGAATGGGGACACAGAACAAGAGGGGTGAAGGTGGACACAGAACTAGAGGGGTGAATGGGGACACAGAACAAGAGGGTGAATGGGGACACAGAACACGAGGGGTGAATGGGGACACAGAACAAAGGGACGAATAGGGACACAGGACACGAGTGAATGGGGACACAGAACAAGAGGGGTGAATGGGGACACAGAACACGAGGGGTGAATAGGGACACAGAACACGAAGGGTGAATGGGGACACAGAACACGAGGGGTGAATGGGGACACAGAACATGGGGGGTGAATGGGGACACAGAACACGAGGGGTGAATGGGGACACAGAACATGGGGGGTGAATGGGGACACAGAACACGAGGGACAAATGGGGACACAGAACACGAGGGACAAATGGGGACACAGAGGGACAAATGGGGACACAGAACACAAAGGGTGAATGGGGACACAGAATCCCGATGTCAGTGACCTCTGAAATGAAGACGAGAGTGAAACGCTTCAGTTTCCCGATAATCTCACTCCGTGCCCTCCACAGGCGATGGAGGAATCCCGCTAAAGCTGACTTCCATGAATAAATGCATTGTGACTGCAGGCTGCACACCAAACACTAATGCACCAAAGCCTTGCTTAAGGGGTCAAGTATTTATAGACTGGCGCAATCAGATTGTTTGGATTGTGTCTGAAAGTTGATTTTCATCATTTTCTTTCATCTGGTCATCAAGGTGCGAGCCAGGTGGTTCCAAGCTGACACATTAAACATCTAAGGAATGGGACTATTTGAGCGCTTGCAGCTGGCGCAAAGATAGGGTCACCAATGAGTGCAAAGGCCTGCAATGTGACGTCAACTAAAGGGAAGGTCATGTTTTTGAAGACTGTGATTTCATCGGTGGAAATCCCCCTCCCTCCCCCTCCCCCCAAAAAAAAACAACAAAAAAACAAAACAAAACAAAACAACAACAAACATGGAAATGATTGGTGAGGAATTGTTCTTTTGATCAGTTATGAGTTAAACATCAAATGTTGGCTCAGAGTTATGGTAGCCTCAAGACGCTGACATGGAGTACATAGTGTTTTAGTGCTGACATGGAGTACATAGTGTTTTAGTGCAAAATTCTGATTGTGGCGTGTAGCCTGCAGGGCTAATGGTGGCACGCCATTATGCTAACAGCTGATTTCCGGGGGCCTTGGTTTCTATGCAAACGAGAATCTGGTGGCCAGCTTCTCTTGCCTCGCTGAGGAGTACACAGACCACCCCTGATGACGAGCCTTGACCCATCGCTAGGTCAGAGGGCACCGGGCACTAGGGGTGGGCACGTGAACTGGCACACTGCAGTTTGGAAGGACTGGCAGCTGCTAACCTGCCTATTGATTGGAATAGCTGGGTTGGTAGAGCCTTGGACTCGTAATCTTGGTGATCGTGGCGTTGCTTGTTCGAATGTCCGCCGGGCCGTTTCGGTACAAAGAGATTTTTCCCTCAGAGTTAACATGGTTCTGACTCCATTTCCCAGTAGCCTTTCGAATGAGACTATAAAACAAGGTTCCGCGAGTGAACGCACGCATTACATCTTGCACACACGTAAAATCCCATCACCAACTTTCGGAAGAGATGGCCAGTTTAGCCGTTGGTATGGATGACACGTCACACGTAGCATGCACCCTGCGTGACAAATCGAAAGAATGAAAGTTGTTAAATTGAATGAACAATATTGACTGAATGACACGAAAAACGACTAAATGAAGCGCCAGTAGGCAGCTCTTCAGTCGGCTCTACCCAGGTAGGCAGCCCGTTGTGTAAACGAGAATGCGGATTGTAAAGCGCTTAGAGCTTGGTCTCTGGCCGGGGATAGGTGCTATACAAGTACTCTTAATAATAATATTCACATCAACGTCTTGGAGCGAGAGAGAGAGAGAGGAGAGAGAGAGAGAGAGAGAGAGAGAGAGAGAGAGAGAGACAGACAGACAGACAGACAGACAGACAGACAGACAGACAGACAGACAGACAGACAGAGACAGAGAGAGAATTTCAAGGGCTAAGTGTGAAAAAAGTCTCTGAACAGTATGCTGGCTCTTACACACACACACACACACACACACACACACACACACACACACACACACACACACACACACACACTGCTCAGTGGCATGTGTTGATGGGACTTTTGGACCTCACAGCTTCTGCCCTAAGCTCCATGCGCTGTGGGCTGACCTGAAAAGATCGATACTACACAGCCCTCTTCATTGATTGAAGGGATGTGTCTCTGAGAGTGCAGTGCAAATCGGCCCTGACCGGCACTGCAGGTGTCTGTATTTCCTGGGCCTGGTTGTAAACTGTGAAAGGAAGCATAAAATATGATCCTGTCATGCAATCACCCACCAGAACAAACACAATGTCGGTATGACAGTGCTTGAAGTGCCACAATGAAAACAACAGACAGATGTGAGAAAACAACAGACAGATGTGAGAAAACAACAGACAGTTGTGAGAAAACACTGACAGACGTGAGGAAACGCTGACAGATGTGAGGAAACACTGACAGACGTGAGGAAACACTGACAGATGTGAGAAAACACTGACAGACGTGAGGAAACACTGACAGATGTGAGGAAACACTGACAGACGTGAGGAAACACTGACAGATGTGAAAAAACACTGACAGATGAGAGGAAACACAGACAGATGTGAGAAAACACTGACAGATGTGAGAAAACACTGACAGATGTGAGAAAACACTGACAGACGTGAGGAAACACTGACAGATGTGAAAAAACACTGACAGATGTGAGAAAACAACGACAGATGTGAGAAAACAACAGACAGATGTGAGAAAACAACAGACAGATGTGAGAAAACACTGACAGATGTGAGATGTGAGAAAACACTGACAGATGTGAGATGTGAAAAAACACTGACAGATGTGAGATGTGAGAAAACACTGACAGATGTGAGAAAACACTGACAGATGTGAGATGTGAGAAAACACTGACAGATGTGAGAAAACACTGACAGATGTGAGAAAACATTGACAGATGTGAGAAAACAACGACAGATGTGAGAAAACACTGACAGATGTGAGAAAACACTGACAGATGTGAGAAAACACTGACAGATGTGAGATGTGAGAAAACACTGACAGACATGAGGAAACACTGACAGATGTGAGAAACCATTGACAGATGTCAGAAAACAGTGACAGATGTGAGAAAACACTGACATATGTGAGAAAACACTAAATCCCATCCAATACAGGGATAACGGGTCTCGTTTACGCAAACAAACTATAGCCTACATAGCCATCCGTCTTCTTCTGTCGCATCCATCCTTTTTTCCTATTTCTGTGCTGGTTATTCAGACATGTACGTCATGTAGGCAACTGCTTTCCTTTGTTGATGGTCACACCAACATACTGAGACCTACTTCTGGTGACGTCATTCAGCTGTTGTATGAAACACTTAAACCAACATACACAGACTTACTTGTGATGATGTTATTCAGCTGTTAAAACAACATACACAGACCTACTTGTGGTGATGTTATTCAGCTGTTAAACCAACATACACAGACCTACTTGTGGTGATGTTATTTAGCTGTTAAACCAACATACACAGACCTACTTGTGGTGATGTTATTTAGATGTTAAACCAACATACACAGACCTACTTGTGGTGATGTTATTCGGCTGTTAAACCAACATACACAGACCTACTTGTGGTGATGTTATTCGGCTGTTAAACCAACATACACAGACCTACTTGTGGTGATGTTATTCAGCTGTTAAACCAACATACACAGACCTACTTGTGGTGATGTTATTTCGCTGTTAAACCAACATACACAGACCTACTTGTGGTGATGTAATTTAGCTGTTAAACCAACATACACAGACCTACTTGTGGTGATGTTATTCGGCTGTTAAACCAACATACACAGACCTACTTATGGTGATGTTATTCAGCTGTTAAACCAACATACACAGACCTACTTGTGGTGATGTTATTCAGCTGTTAAACGAACATACACAGACCTACTTGTGGTGATGTTATTTCGCTGTTAAACCAACATACACAAACCTACATTTGGTGATGTTATTTAGCTGTTAAACCAACATACACAGACTGACTTGTGGTCACATCTTTTGGCTGTTATACCATGCTCTACAGACGTATTTCTGGTGATGTTATTTAGCTGTTAAACCAACACACAGAGATCTACTTGTGGTGATGTTATTTAGCTGTTACACCAACATACACAGACGTACGTGTGGTCATGTCTTTTGGCTGTTATACCATGCTCTACAGGCCTATTTCTGGTGATGTAATTCAGCTGTTACACTATGCTCTACAGTCCTATTTCTGGTGAAGTTATTTAGGTGTTACTCCATGCTCTGCAGACCTATTTCTGGTGAAGTTATTTAGGTGTTACTCCATGCTCTACAGTCCTATTTCTGGTGAAGTTATTTAGGTGTTACTCCATGCTCTGCAGACCTATTTCTGGTGATGTTATTTAGTTGCTGAACAACTGACACAGACTGTCTTGTGCTAACGATGCTGTCTGGGGGAGCAGGAATGCCTGATCCATTTTCAGCATTAGCATAGAAATGAACGGCTGGTTCGGAAAGGGGGAGGGGGGTGGGGGGGGGGGGGGGAGTAGTTGTCATCATTTGTCTTCACGAGCAGCTAATATCGTCTGTGATCATGTGACCTTGGTAAACACAGACTTCATTTCAGTAAGAAAACAGGCACAACCCTCGCCGTCACCCTCCCCCCCCCCCTCCACTTACCACTAGCCTTTCTCTTTCTCCGCCTGTCTACCAGCCTGTCTGCCTGTCTGTCTGTCTGTCGGTCTGTCTGTCTGTCTGTCTGTCTGTCTGTCTGTCTGTCTCCTTCCCTCCCTCTCCTCCCGCCCCTTCTTTCTCTCCCCTTCTCTCTGTCTCACTCAGTGTGTGTGTGTGTGTGTGTGTGTGTGTGTGTGTGTGTGTGTGTGTGTGTGTGTGTGAGAGTGACGCAGTAATCCCAAGTAGGTCACATCATTAGCCTATCAGTAGCCTAACTATTGACCATTGATTTTTTATTTAGTTTTGAATCAGCTAAGTTCCTTGACGTGCAAACAGGCTTTCTGACGTTTTAACGAATAAAACATTTAGGTTCTTGACAATATGGTCGCTGGTCGAGGCACACAAGCATCGGTATGCTCTCGCTCTCTCTCTCTCTCTCTCTCTCTCTCTCTCTCTCTCTCTCTCTCTCTCTCTTCTCTCTCTCCCTCTCTCTCTCACACACACACATAGAAACACCCCCACCCAACCACCACACAAACACCCCCCAACCCCCTCACCCCCCCCCCCTCCCAACGATAATTGAATGTTGTTCAGAAAGTCCATCAGCTCTCCTGTACTGCAGCCAGCAGACGTGCAATACTCTGGGAGTCATCTCTCACTGTGATTAGCACTGTGAGTCATCTCACGCTGTGACCAGCACTGTGAGTCATCTCTCACTGTGACCAGCACTGTGAGTCATCTCTCACTGTGACCAGCACTGTCAGTCATCTCTCACTGTGATTAGTACTGTGAGTCATCTCTCGCTGTGACCAGCACTGTGAGTCATCTCTCACTGTGATTAGCACTGTGAGTCATCTCTCACTGTGACCAGCACTGTGAGTCATCTCTCACTGTGACCAGCACTGTGAATCATCTCTCACTGTGATCAGCACTGTGAGTCATCTCTCGCTCTGATTAGCACTGTGAGTCATCTCGTACTGTGACAGGCACTGTGAGTCATCTGTCACTGTGACCAGCACTGTACTCCAGCCACTGACATGCAATGCTCTGTGAGTCATTTCTCACTGTGATCAGCACTGTACGCCAGTCACTGTACTCCAGTCACTGACGTGCAATGCTCTGTGAGTCATCTCTCACTGTGATCAGCACTGTGAGTCATCTCTCACTGTGGCCAGCACTGTGAGTCATCTCTCACTATGACCAGCACTGTACTCCATCCAGCTGACGTGCAATGCTCTGTTAGTCATTTCTCACTGTGATCAGCACTGTGAGTCATCTCTCACTGTGATCAGCACTGTGAGTCATCTCTCACTGTGATCAGCACTGTGAGTCATCTCCCACTGTGACCAGCACTGTACTCCAGCCAGCTGACGTGCGATGCTCTGTGAGTCATCTCTCATTGTGATCAGCACTGTGAGTCATCTCTCACTGTGACCAGCACTGTGAGTCATCTCTCACTGATCAGCACTGTGAGTCATCTCGTACAGTGACCAGCACTATGAGTCATCTCTCACTGTGACCAGCACTGTACTCCAGCCATTTACATGCAATGCTCTGTGAGTCATTTCTCACTGTGATCAGCACTGTTAGTCATCTCTCACTGTGACCAGCACTGTACTCCAGTCACTGACGTGCAATGCTCTGTGACTCGTTTCTCACTGTGAAAAGCACTGTGAGTCATCTCTCACTGTGACCAGCACTGCACTCTGACATGCAATGCTCTTTGAGCCATCTCTCACTGTGACCAGCACTGTGAGTCATCTGTCACTGTGACCAGTACGGTACTCCAGCCACTGACATGCAGAGAACTATAAAATAGGCATTCTGGCTCACCCACCTCCGCCAGCTCCAACCGGCTAAAGCCGGTTTCGCTGCTGCTCCGGCGGCTTACCCAGAATGCCTATTTTATAGTTCTCTAATAGTAAACACTTTACAAACATACATAATGTGTAGGATTATCTGTTTTTAACACTTATTTAGAAAACTTTTGAGACTTAAGTTTTTTCTTGATCAATAACATCATTTTCCCGCATACATTCATCAAATGTGAAATAAATTTCTGCAAAACTCTTCACATCTGGCCGCATTACTGATCACCTTTGGATCTCACTTGAGACCCTATGGCGCCCTAGGGCCCCAAGCCAGACCCAGAGGGTCACATATAACACGGCCAGATGTGAAGGGTTTTGGGAATATGCCTCCAACAGTAGTATACTTTTATACTTGTTTGCCTGCTTTCTATTTGTCTAATTTGGGCAATCCCCTCACCCCCATTTTAGTGGTCCTTCCCATAGCCGCACCAGGGCGACCATTTTAGGTTTACGGGCGTTTATAGCCGCGCCAGTGACCATATTCTGGGTTTACGGGCGTTTATAGCCGCGCCAGTGACCCAATACGAAAGTAGGAAGGATCACTTGAGGGCAGGGAAGAGGGCAAATTTAGACTTTTCAATGCCATGACAACCAAGTATTTAAAACTACTGCAGGCATATCCCCAATGTTGTTAACTTCAAGATTTATATATATACTGTACACAAACAAACGCTTTACAATTACATGGTGTCTACTTGTAAAGTTGTTTTTATTTGCCTAGAGTAAAGTTGTTTTTAAAGTTGTTAAAACAACACCAAAAGCTAAATAACAAAGTGCATCTTACCTTACTTTTTAGTCACTACTTTTTAATAAATATTTGTTTTAAATGCTTTTAGATTTAAATATAAAAATGCTGCTTTTAATACATAAAATTGGGAAAAGATTATTTTGAGGTGGGGAATTTAGCCGCCTAAATTTATACAATGACGTCTAACGCCTGTACTAAACGACGCCGGTGGGGAATTTAGCCAGCTAAATTTATACAATGCCGCGTGGGCGGCCCGGCGCCCTTATGTGTAACTTGACACGAACCCGGAAACAGTGCGACGCTTCGACTCGGCTATTGTGCAGTTGAGTAAGCCGTGGCCAGGCATGTCTGACCTAGATACTACATAAAGGCAGAAGGGTGTTGTCTCCCCGGAAAAGAATGTAACAATTAATTGTGAAAAAAATCGTCATTAAGTCGTTCTAGGTTCTTATTCAAGTCGGCATCACGTTCTTATTTAAGTTCTTAACAAGTTTTTATTCAAGTTTTTAACAAGTCATCATCAAGTTCTTATTCAAGTACTTATTCAAGTACTTATTCAAGTTCTTAACAAGTCGTCATCAAGTCATCATTAAGTTCTTATCAAGTCGCCATTAAGTTCTTATCAAGTTCTTATTTAAGTTTTATCAAGTCGTCATCAAGTCGTTATTAAGTTCTTATTCAAGTCACTTATAATTATTTATTAAGTTCTTGAAATATTATTCCATCTGAAATGGATCAAAATGATCTTTTGTTGTTGGCGGTTCTGGCATGCTTTTTTGTTTGGCTTCTGTATTTAGTGGCTGTGATTTTTTTGACTGCTTTGGTTTTTGCTGGCGTTGTTTATATGTTTTATAAACGTAATAACCACCCCCACCAACAGCAATGACGCCAAAAATGCTAACTCTTTTAATCCAAATAATCCATGTCGACTTTGGTGTTGTAGGTCTTGAATCAACTTGTGTATTTACAGTTGAAACAACTGTTGGCGGTGTTATGTTTTCATTATGAGTTATATTCTGTGATTGCAACATTAATTTTTTTTGTTTGTTCCACTCTGCTAATTTTTTTCCTGCTGCAACACGCCCAGGATGAGGAGGCTTTTTACTGGTCACTTTCTCCATCAATGTTTTCTGCTGATTTTCTGGCTCAGTCATTTTGAAGGGAAACAAAATCTATATGATTAAAAGTAATTAATCCCATGATTAATGGCGACAATAATGTTCCAAATCTGTAATATAGATCACATCCTAGAGACTCTAATGACTTTGTTAAAACGGGATCCTGTGTTAAATCATACATAAAATCTTGTTCAGAATCAATGGGAGCAAATCTACTAACTAGTTTAGTGTACAAACTAAGAACCGTTTGCCCAACACTTTTTACCATTCTTGACCCCAGTTGCGCTTCATACCTGTTGTGATACTTTACAATGTCTTGCGTTGACATCTGTTGAATCTGTTCTATGCTGAATTCATTTCCGAGGTACTGTTTTGTTTTTCCACACGCCGCCAAAGAATACAGCCTTTCCTTTTGGTGCATAATAGCTTGGTCATCAACTTGATCATTTGTAAGTTCAGGAAGTAAATCATCGCAGTTCATGTTTTATTAATGAATAAATATTATTTTATTTTTAAAAATGAGCACCGAAAAAACTATTACTAACCTCGTATACCATTCTGCTGTTATTGGAGGCCTAAGTGTAGGATACACAATGCTTGGTAAAAGCCTGTTAAGAATAAAACCAGCAGATCTTGGCAAACTAGGCTTTGAAGACTCAGCAAAGCTGATTGCTGTCATTACAGCTTCGTTTGCTACGAAAGATTTTCTAGTTAAGCAAGGAATAATTCCAGACAGTATCAATATGTAAAAAAAAATACATTTATAAAAATGGCTTCACTCGTAATGATGATTGGTGGCGCTGTGGTTAATGCGCTTGCTTTTAGCGGAAGTAATTACGCATTTAGTAAACTACAAAATAACGATGAGAGAAAAAGACATAACAGAGCTATGGAGCAACTAGCTGCTGCACAAGACACCTATGAAAAGCAAAGAATGGAGCAGTTAGATTTTATTAACGACAGACTTAAACAACAGGGACATGCAGCTTACACATTTAAAGATGTTGATCAAGCAATAAAAGAATATTATCTTGTAACAGGCAAGCCAATCGAGACATTGCCTCCACCAAAATTCAGCGATTTTTATCAACCATCAGAAAAACAAAAGATGCAAGAAATATTGTTTATTGCCTTTGGCATGACCGTTGTGTATTTTGTTGCACATAATATTGGCTGAATAAAAATGTACAAAATCTATTATTCGCCAAAAGGATATTGGAAGGGAATAACAGCAATTAAAAAGCTAAGCCAAGCAGCTGGAGTCAGTGAACAAACAGCAAAAGAATGGTTATCTAAACAAGCGATTTGGCAAATTTATCTACCAGCGCCTAAACGAATACAAAGACCACACTTTGTCAACACAATACCGAACGACACCCATCAAATGGATCTTCTATATTTACCCCATGATACGATTAGACGAAAAAGATTTAAGTACGCACTTACAGTCATTGACATAGCTTCAAGATACAAAGATGCGGAACCATTAACACAAAAGAGTGCTTCTGCTGTTGCTGTCGCTTTACAACTGATATACCAACGAGGACCCTTAACTTATCCTCGCATGATTCAAGTCGATGATGGAAAAGAATTTAAAGGTCAAGTGAATCAATTATTGTTAAAACATAGAGTTACCATTAAAAGAGGCATTCCGGGAGTTCACAGATCACAGGGTTTGGTTGAAAACTTTAACAAACAGTTATCTGAAAGACTTTTCTCCTACCAGTATCACAGAGAGCTGATTGACAATTCTCGCAACACAGAATGGGTAAAAAGACTGCCCTCAGTTTTGCGCGCAATGAATAATGAAGAATTTAAAGGTCTAAAACCAGTACAAGCAATCAGAAAACAAACAATAAATGTTGTTGAAGGAGAGTCTTCATCAAGCAAACTATTACCATTTGGTTTGAAAGTGAGATACCTTTATTCACCGGGAGAAACAGAAGGGGACACTCGCATCAGGGCAACAGATCCAGTTTGGAGTGTTGATCCATATGAGATAAAAAAAAATTGTGAAAATGAATCCACCCGTGTATTATTTACGAGAAACTGACACAACAAAACGACCAGCCCCCCGAAGATCTTTTGTGAAGGAAGAACTGCAGATAATCCCTCCAGACACAGTTCCAGTCGCTTAATTATTTTTTAATTTAAATTAAAATGGCGGCAAGAATGGAAAAGGAAGAATCCTTACGTAAAATGGCACTGGAAGCAAGAATGGTGAAGGAAGAGTCCTTAGAAATAATGCGAAAAATATTTGATTATAATCTTGCTATTAGACTAATATTTAAGAAGATTGATTATGCCATGCTAGACAAAACCTCAAATTTTGATTGGGAATATATTAAAAAAATTCGAGCGCATTTAGCAGTAATGAAAAATAATTTGGTTGAATTGGGTGATGATATAGTTAAGCTTAACGAACTGTTTTAATCTACGCAAATACATTTGGGTTTAAAATGGAAGCTCAAAGGGAAATGGCAGAAATGGCAAAGGAAAAGTCTTTAAAATTAATGCAAGATTTATTTGAGTATCAGTATATCATTAAAGAAGTATTTGAGAAGATTGACAATCCTTGGCTAGAACAATCGCCAGACAATCGCTTTAAACCCCAAAGCTTTTATTTTGATTTATGGGTATGGGAACATGAATATTGCGAAATGACAAAAAAAATTAAAGCACATCTAGCATTAATAAATAATATTAATTTTGCTAAATTAGATGATGATATAATTGAACGTGCGATTGCTGAAAAATATAAGCCCATATGATTATACTATTCTCCAATGCCCGATTGCATATGAAAACTCTGGATTAACAAACACACGTTTTGTGTTTGTTCTATCTAATGACTTCTTTGTTACAACAGTTGTGTTGATCTCATGTAGATTAGATCGTAGTTTTACGTTGTCATGATGAAAAGTCTTATTGTCAAACAATGCTTTTTTATAGTTGTCATGGGATATGCTTGATTGCACAACACTACGAGATATTCCCTTTGCTTTTTTAACAACTTTTTTTTGGCTTGAAAGACTGTACATTTTCGACCTCAAACCAACAAACTCCTTGATCACACCACCAGATAATTCATCCTTCATCTTACCTAAAACCTTCTTGTTAATATCTGAATGCAAAGGCGAATCTTTAGGGTAATCAGATGTGTCGTACCATCCCGCATGCCCTTTAGCTACTTCTAATTCCATGTCTTTGTAAAAATCTTCAGTAGGGATGTCGATTACAAAGGAATCTGTATCTGTGTACAGAACTCTGGACTCAGGATACAAGGGTTTAAAGTAGTCGTAAAGAAATTCTAACATCAAAAGCTTCGACAGCTCTAAAACAGTAAACCCAATAAAAACGGGCTTATCCAATTTGACTTTCTTTTTTTTCATCATTATGCCAAAAAGCTGATCATGAAATCTTCTGAAGTCCTGATAATTAGGTTTTGAAGTCAACTTAATTGCAACGTTTTCTCTGGTGACCAATCTAACATCTTTACGCTTGTGCGGATTTTCCATAGTCTTTCCAAAACAGCTGTTGTTCATCAACTTGAAAAAGTCTTTTTCTGAAGCATCTGTGGATTTAGTTCTGAGATCAGTGTTCTTCATTATGTATGGTTTCATGAACTGTTCTTGATCAAAAGCAATTATACGATGAACAGCTGTCAACTTCAAACCATGTCTTAAATAAAATTGAAGAAGTCTGTAATGACAGACATAATTTTTTTTGTCACGAAGATTAGGCACAAGTTTAGGTGGTTCTGTCATTGACACTTTTAGACTTTCTGCCGCTAATGGATAGTCATTATGGTAATCATGAAGTTCATGAGGATATTCTAAATCAACTTCTAGAATGAGACCTCTTTTACGATCAGCTTCTAGAGTAGGTAGCCATTTTAAAAACTTTTGAATGTCTTTGAGTCCTGTGTACATTTTAAAGTTGCGTAATGGAAGTGATTGCGCCATTGCCCATCCATACAGATTGTTTGCATCTAAATACATGAGATAGTTAGACCTTTTACTTGGATCATAGTTGTCCAAGTATTTGTTGTTTGCTTTACAGTAATGGTGCGACGCCATACTGATTCCCCCACGCAATCCGTTTTCAATCATCTGAAGCATTGGCAGGTCAGACAATAAATCAATTTGTACTCCAGTAAATTTTAAGAAAGCGTCCCAGCTCATCCCAGGCGCAGAAATGTAATGCGCGGGATCCAGGCTGTAATGTTTCATGCAGGTCTTCCTATAATTTTCAAAGACGTCCGCCAACAAACAGGTATCCGCCATTAAATAGGAATCATGATAGTCTCCCATCGTTTTACACTCTAACTTCTGCCACGCATCTTGAGCATGCTGGTAATCAGAATCACTGATGTCCTTTCCTCTGAGACTAGAAAAGAACGCGCCTTTAGGCGGAAGTGTATCTTCGTCAAACCTTTCCCAACTGTTCATGTACTCATAAGGGTAAACGCCCTTTCTAACAAGAGTTGGGTCAAAATATTCTTCTGTTATTGGGCAGGACTTTAAGGACATAGCCAGTGACTCTAATGAACCCATCAGGTGTTGCATAGAGTCATAAAAAGACAGGTTATTTAAAGTGAAACACATGTACTTTTCTGATGACTGCGCAATGCATGACACCCTAAAGGCGCTAGTTACTGCTTGCAATATAAGATGAGAGTCGTAACCTCGCAAGTTGTGAAAGAATATAGGCAGCTTCCATGTCTTTGGTTCAAACTTTAGTTGAAGATTGCATTTGTTATGTGCTGCTCCTCTAAACTTTCCACTAATGTGATCATGGTCTCTTACTGTTGGATTCTCTGCGGTGGCAACCAAGGCCGCCCCACAAATCCAACAGTGAGTGGCTGAGTCATACTGTTGTTGGTCTTCAGGCGTCATTATGATTTCAGATAAGTTTAGATTATTAGAACAGGCATTACGCACTTGCTGCATGCGTTTTAAGAAGTATTTTGCAGCATTTGGTCCTCTGTATAATTCTGGCTTTGAATGGGCGCCATCCGACCTAACAATGATGAAGGCAAATGAGCAAATCTGATGATTACTCATTAAGACTGTTTTAGGAAGTTTCTGTGGGGTTGGTCCTTCATAAGGAACAATGAGTGATTCGAAGTCTGCGTAAACAACATATGGACTAGTTTGCAACCGTTTCCAGTTCTTAAAACTAACTTTACTGCCTTCTCCGGGCGTAATTAGTTCTGTATTGCAGTCAACTGGACTAATACAATGTTTTACATGTTCGCTCGCGGCTTGAACGGACGGAATTCTTGTTAAACATTTTCTACAAAATTCTTGTTTGCTATGTTGTTTTGTAGTATGCACTAGTAATCTACTCATTGTGCGTATTAGAGTGTAGTGCAACCCATTAAGGCTTTGCATCAGGAGTAAGTCTACATGACTCCTGGTTGGTTCGCCTATTGTTGGACTGTTCTTTGACACTCTAATTGGCAGAAGGTTGGTTTCTTCAGACCATGTGTAGACATTAACAGTTATTGATGGATTTTGTTTTTCAAACTGATCAATTTTGTCTACAGCCATAGGAAATTCAAGGCCGTTAAAGTTAAGATCATTGGCCCACTGTAAATAGTTAGATACTCTCTCTGCATTTTTGGCAACGTGATGCAGCCTAGCAAGAACGCACCACATAAAACATTTGTCGTCTGAATTCTTTATGTTCAAAACTGCTCTCTTTGCAACTAATGTTGGAGGCAGTGGAATGTAAGACTTGCCTACAATTGGCTCATACTTAGCCTGTTTTAATCTGATGTCTAGGACTTCACCCTCTGACCAACCAGAGCCTCTCATTTTAGCTGCTTCAGAGGCTTCATTAAACTGTTTAAGAAGTTGATCTGCCCAACCGGGTGTTAAGTCATTATAAGAAAGAATAGTCTGCTGTTTAGTTGAGACCCAGACTTCTAGATTTTCTTCATTTATTGTTATATAGTCGATTAAAACAACTAACCTTACTTTAACTGGAGGGTTTATTGTTAGTTTACTTGGAACTTGAGAAATAGCATGTACAACGCTTGCCTGTACGTTTGTTGGATCAATAACTTCTAAAACGACCTCATTTAAAGCTTTTGACAAACGCTCTTCCTCGAGCATTGCTTCAAACAATTCATCTGAACCTTCATATATCTTATCCATGTTGAGCTTCTTTTCTAACTCAAAATATTTATTTAAATCAAAAAAATAAAAGTTAATCAGAATCAATATCAACGGTCTTTTTGTGCTTGGACTCATAAACTAAAGTATAAACGCCCTTTGGGGTTGTTAATGTGAGCTGTTTAGAACAGAGTTTAATGTTTCGTTTACTTTTTTTAAACATTCCTTTTTTATCTGGTCGGTGTCTGGTTGTTGAGAAAAAGTTGCCCTTGCCTTTCTTTGAAGATCAAACTTTTGTCTTTTGTAGTCCTCAAAATCAGCCTGTAGGCGACTAAATTCTTCATCCGTGATGTTTGAGTCAGCAAGTGCTTTATTTATTGTCAGTTTGAACGAACTAAGTTTAGCTGTTATTAGTTGAACCATAGCTGTGTGCTTTTGGAGTTTAGCTTTTATTTTTTTGCTGACAGCACTTACAGCCAATGAACACAGGCCAAGAGTTAAAGACACACCACCTAGAGGTATAGCTACCGGTGCACCTACGCCTGTTGCTAAGAGACCTACACTTGTTCCTGCTGTTAAAGCACTAGTGATCGATGCTCCAGTATTAACATATGTAACAGCATTAAAGACAGCAGAATACCTTCGTTTGGTTTTACTGTATTTTGAAAGGTCCTGCTCTAGTTGGGTTTGCATTTGTGTAATGTTGGTTAATCTGAAAGTTTTTATGTCTACAGCAGCAGCTATCTCTTCTTTGGGCACTTTTGGATAAGTCGTAACAGACATGCTTTTTTAAAATAAAAATAATTTAGTATTGGATATCTTTCAATCTGTTATCTTGAATATTCAGCTGCGCATCATATATTAAAAACAAATGTACATTAAGTGGTTTATCACTCTCTTTTTCTTTATCAATTTGAATGTTTATTACGTCTTTAACTGTTCTCCCACTCCCATGCAACTGATTATCTTCTGTTGACCTTAGGTCAATCCATAAACCGTATTTCGTTGTTAAATATTCATCAAGTCTAACACTGTGAAGGTGTAGATCTTTAGACACAAGGTCTACTGTTGGATTTCTACACCTCCCGCCTCCAAACAATTTTCTTATTTCATCAAAATGATGATAAGGTTTAAGCCCGCTACCGTAGACTTGGTTAGGACTACCCTCAATTGAACATTGTACTTTCGTTATTTTAGGATTGATAAACTTTTCACTTTGTCTTTTGAATGGTTCTTCATCTTCACACAGCAATAAAATACCTTTAAGGGATCTTGCTGCGGCGCTAAAACTAAAGTTCCATATAGTGTCTGCCCTGCTTTTAGGATATTTTGAATGATGAATCACTCTTTCGTAATATATTGCTAATTTTGACTGATATTGTTGCTCAATCAGCCTTGCTAAGTTAGGGTTGCTAACAATGTCAAACTCTAACGAGATGTCAAAAATGCTGTACTTGGAATCAGTGTCTGTCGATCTAACAACACGTTTGTATTCATTAAAAGTTAGTTCATATGACAATCTGTCTTTTAATGCTCCTTGAAAGTATGGCGCATGCGCTTTTAACAACTCAAAATCCAAGGGTATAGAAAAGCGATTTCCAAACGCATAACTTACAGCTTCATACTTGTTACCGTCTTTAGCATCTTCGGCGTCTATTCTGTGTTTTAGTGCTTCGTTATTTTCGATTCCTTGAAACGCAAGATCGGCCCTTTCATTATCGGTTAGCCATAGATCAGAATAGATTAGAAATATGTCTGCATTGTGTAAAGAAAATATTTCTTGCCCCTCAAGTTTTATAGAAATTTTCTTAACGATTGTCCGTCCCAGATTCTGTACAACTGTCCTGTTTACGTCTGTTGCTGATTCGAGTTCTATTTTGAAAGTAAGACGTGCAGATCCCGGCACAATCACATCATCTGCTCCTAGGTCTGGAAATTTAACAGTAAGAATTTGATCTGAATCAATAGTAGATGGATTATTTGGAACAATAATATTCTGTTTATTTCCCTTCACGCCAAAGGGCTCTTTCAGTCTTCTATGCGGGTCAAGAATCGAACCATATGCTTGTGACATTTTTTTTATAAAACAAAATAAAAAGTTAATTATTTAAAAACATGGCAGAAGAAGATTATGATGTTTTTGATCCTGGAGACGACATGAGTGAAATGGCGCCTTTGACACATCCATTACAATCATTGCGGCGTGAATTAACAGAAAGTAAGGTCAAATCATTTTATCAAAGTTTAGGCCAAGAACCTCCCGAATTTATAGACCCTAATGATTTTGAAACAAAAGATGACCATTTGTTTGTGAAAAACGAGCAAGGACAACTTGTTCAGCTTACAACTAAACCAGACCCATCAAAGTTTTTAGCAAAGACTACAATTAGACAAAGGCTCAGTGTGAGCGATCAAAATCGCCTTGGCATTGCTAAACCGCGAAGATTAGACAGTGAGGCAGTTGCTAAACTTCAAAACACACTACAAGAACTCCCAACAGATAACCAAATACAAAACATACCCCTTAAAGATTTAAGCCCAACAGCAGACGAAATAATAGAAACCAGTTTTTCAGAAGAAACAGTATTAAAAACTATGCACGATCCGCCGCTACCTATGAGAGAAATAACGGCCCTTGATCATGCTTTGAAAAGCATCAGAGGCGAATTAACAAACAATTTAGCAAAACTGGGTGAACTAGATGAGCATATAAAAAGAGAAAAAGAAAAACTAGTTGAGGCTGATGACCACAACTTAGGACCTGGTGTTAAAGAAAGAATAACACAAAGACTAAAAGATCTTGAACAAGAGAGATCAGCAAGACTAGAAGTGCTGTCTACTAACCGAGAACAATTACGAACTCAAGTGAGCAGAATAAGAGAAACTATCCAAAGAATTTTATATGAAGACACAACGTTAGCAGAACGAATAAGAACACTGTTTAGAGAGCAAGGTGTCACATTAGCAAGTGTTATAACAGCCTTAGGATTTGCAATAAGTACACTGGTGTTGGCTATTACAGGCGGCGGTGGTGGGGGAGCAGTGCCACCAGGCCCGCCAACAGATAAATCATGGGTAAAAAAAACAACTCGATCACCTTGCAAGTTTATTAAAAAAATTAGCCAGTAAGGCAATAGACTCTTTGCCTGGTATAATAGGGGGGATCGTTAGCTGGCTTTTGTCTGCTGCAAGTAAAGTAGTTGGTTTTATGGCTGAGCACTTATGGGCATTAGTTGTCTTAATAGTTGGGTTACTCTTTAGTAAGATAAAGACCAAGTAATCCTAGGGCAGTTAATCCAATAACAAGTGCTGTCTTTTCATATTCATGGTCATTATTTCTTGGGACCACAGGGATTGAATGGGGGGGTTTGGGGGGCTCGGGGATTGGTGGGGCTTCTTTTTTTATTGCTATTGCTGGCTTAGAATTTATGTCGTTTTTTCCGACCTTCTCTTCTTTACCAGCCACAAGGATTTCATTATTATATTTATTATTGTTCCTATCTGAAGTCGGGGTCAGAAGGCACATGTATAAACCATGCCGACAGCAAAGTCTACTTTCGATCTTTGCGTATTGAAAAACATTTTGGTCCCTTTTAATACTTGAAGGCAAATCAATTGGCAGAATTTAATAAATCCTCTAAATTTGCTAAATACTGTTTTTGGGCGTCAAAGCCATTTAGAAGGATCAATTTGTTTGATCTCGTTTGTGCTTGCGAACCAGCAAACACCAAAACATAAGTACAATAGAGTCGTTATTCGTTCTAATTCCCGCTTTTGTTAGACCATTAGAAGTATCCAAAAAAAATGTTGTCCATGCTGTTTTTATGCTCTTGCTCTTGGACCCGAGGTGAACAGTTTGTGCCGAAAGAAAGATGTGTAAGGAGGTTTCCAGTCATATTTATACTTTCTGTGCACGCCCCAATAATAAAGAGTGCCTAAACATGTTTAAGATCCAACTTTTGGTCTAAAGTCTGTTTTTGGGTCAATATCAAATTCGTTACAGATCCTTTCAAAAGCCTTGTAATCTATTCTGTGCTGAATGGATTAAACGTTTTGTCATTTTGGGAATGGTGCTTGCAGTTCAGATAAAATACGTCTGAAGGTGTAAATAAAAATGAAATCTATACACTGACCCCCACCAAAGGATCAGGATGATTTAATGATCACATACGACACTCCACACCCAGTTTATGCACAAAACACAGCAAAGTTTAACTGTTCTGAATAAAACTTTCAATCGATGACTGAACCACACTTTCGCGATGTAGTCTTTTTTAATAGAGGTTAAGATAACGATCCAATGGGGTACTAACCTTTTCTTGAAAGCGTCAGTCTGAGTCACAGAAATGTTTAGGTATCAGTTGTTATATTTTAAGATTGTATGCGGTCCAACAAATATTTTGCATTAGTAATATTTGAATGCACTCATTTTTAAATTGTTTTAAAAATGTTTGTAACAATAACAACTCAAGACAGTCCTTTGTTTTTAAATATGCTATTGATAATAACTGCGGAACCCAAAAGGGTCGCACTCCATGAAATATTCTACAAAATCGTATGGTTTAATATAAGTCAATCCAAGAGGATAATGAGATTTCAAAACTTTACAGAAAGAGACGAATTAGCCAGTTAACCATACCTGATGGTTATTACGGGTTTTGCTCGCTAAAAGAAGCAATGAGTAACTTCGACATTACTCTCAAACTTAACAATGCAAATCTAAAAACAATGTTGACAAATTCAAACATGAAGAGAAGAAGTCAATTACTTTTTTGATGAGAGCTAGCTAAAATGTTTGGCTTTAAACCCAATCAAGCCTATTATAGATTTAGAGTTACACCAGACAAAACTACCCTTTTGGGGGAAATCCGCTCGATCTTGCAATTACATTCAATACTCTATGTTCATTTAGACGAGCTGAGCACTGATGAAAACTTTTTATATGGAAGGCCCTCAACTGTTTAAGAGCCTTCCATCAGGGAAAGCTGCATATTGCGATTAAAAAATAATTTTA
>JAMYXO010001061.1:0-17500 GCA_033310375.1 Conus canariensis
TTTATTGTGACGAACTTGCCCGAGGTCAGGCAGTTGAGACAGCGTTTGTGTCAGCAGCTTCAGAAGAAAGGCGACTTGAGGAGTCTGCATAAGAGAACTATAAAATAGGCATTCTGGCTCACCCACCTCCGCCAGCTCCAACCGGCTAAAGCCGGTTTCGCTGTTGCTCCGCCGGCTTACCCAGAATGCCTATTTTATAGTTCTCTAATAGTAAACACTTTACAAACATACATAATGTGTAGGATTATCTGTTTTTAACACTAATTTAGAAAACTTTTGAGACTTAAGTTTTTGCTTAATCCTTCGTTTTTCTTGATCAAATAACATCATTCATCAAATGTAAAATAAATTTTTTGCAAAACTCTTCACATCTGGCCGCATTACTGATCACCTCTGGATCTTACTTGAGACCCTATGGCGCCCTAGGGCCCCAAGCCAGACCCAGAGGGTCACATATAACACGGCCAGATGTGAAGGGTTTTGGGAATATGCCTCCAACAGTAGTATACTTTTATACTTGTTTGCCTGCTTTCTATTTGTCTAATTTGGGCAATCCCCTCACCCCCATTTTAGTGGTCCTTCCCATAGCCGCACCAGGGCGACCATTTTAGGTTTACGGGCGTTTATAGCCGCGCCAGTGACCATATTCTGGGTTTACGGGCGTTTATAGCCGCGCCAGTGACCCAATACGAAAGTAGGAAGGATCACTTGAGGGCAGGGAAGAGGGCAAATTTAGACTTTTCAATGCCATGACAACCAAGTATTTAAAACTACTGCAGGCATATCCCCAATGTTGTTAACTTCAAGATTTATATATATACTGTACACAAACAAACGCTTTACAATTACATGGTGTCTACTTGTAAAGTTGTTTTTATTTGCCTAGAGTAAAGTTGTTTTTAAAGTTGTTAAAACAACACCAAAAGCTAAATAACAAAGTGCATCTTACCTTACTTTTTAGTCACTACTTTTTAATAAATATTTGTTTTAAATGCTTTTAGATTTAAATATAAAAATGCTGCTTTTAATACATAAAATTGGGAAAAGATTATTTTGAGGTGGGGAATTTAGCCGCCTAAATTTATACAATGACGTCTAACGCCTGTACTAAACGACGCCGGTGGGGAATTTAGCCGGCTAAATTTATACAATGCCGCGTGGGCGGCCCGGCGCCCTTATGTGTAACTTGACACGAACCCGGAAACAGTGCGGCGCTTCGACTCGGCTATTGTGCAGTTGAGTAAGCCGTGGCCAGACATGTCTGACCTAGATACTACATAAAGGCAGAAGGGTGTTGTCTCCCCGGAAAAGAATGTAACAATTAATTGTGAAAAAAAATCGTCATTAAGTCGTTCTAGGTTCTTATTCAAGTCGGCATCACGTTCTTATTTAAGTTCTTAACAAGTTTTTATTCAAGTTCTTAACAAGTCAACATCAAGTTCTTAACAAGTTCTTATTCAAGTACTTATTCAAGTTCTTAACAAGTCGTCATCAAGTCGTCATTAAGTTCTTATCAAGTCGTCATTAAGTTCTTATCAAGTCGTCATTAAGTTCTTATTTAAGTTTTATCAAGTCGTCATCAAGTCGTTATTAAGTTCTTATTCAAGTCACTTATAATTATTTATTAAGTTCTTGAAATATTATTCCATCTGAAATGGATCAAAATGATCTTTTGTTGTTGGCGGTTCTGGTATTCTTTTTTGTTCAGATTTTGTATTTAGTGGCTGTGATTTTTTGGGCTGCTTTGGTTTTTGCTGTCTTTCTTTATATATTTTATAAACGTAATAACCACCCCCACCAACAGCAATGACGCCAAAAATGCTAACTCTTTTAATCCAAATAATCCATGTCGACTTTGGTGTTGTAGGTCTTGAATCAACTTGTGTATTTACAGCTGGCATTGAAACAACTGTTGGCGGTGTTATGTTTTCATTATGAGTTATATTCTGTGATTGCAACATTAATTTTTTTTGTTTGTTCCACTCTGCTAATTTTTTTCCTGCTGCAACACGCCCAGGATGAGGAGGCTTTTTACTGGTCACTTTCTCCATCAATGTTTTCTGCTGATTTTCTGGCTCGGTCATTTTGAAGGGAAACAAAATCTATATGATTAAAAGTAATTAATCCCATGATTAATGGCGATAACAATGTTCCAAATCTGTAATATAGATCACATCCTAGAGACTCTAATGACTTTGTTAAAACTGGATCCTGCGTTAAATCATACATAAAATCTTGTTCAGAATCAATGGGAGCAAATCTACTAACTAGTTTAGTGTACAAACTAAGAACCGTTTGCCCAACACTTTTTACCATTCTTGACCCCAGTTGCGCTTCATACCTGTTGTGATACTTTACAATGTCTTGTGGCGACATTTGTTGAATCTGTTCTATGCTGAATTCATTTCCGAGGTACTGTTTTGTTTTTCCACATGCTGCTAAAGAATACAGCCTTTCCTTTTGACGCATAATAGCTTGGTCATCAACTTGATCATTTGTAAGTTCAGGAAGTAAATCATCGCAGTTCATGTTTTATTAATGAATAAATATTATTTTATTTTTTAAAAATGAGCACCGAAAAAACTATTACTAACCTTGTATACCATTCTGCTGTTATTGGAGGCCTAAGTGTAGGATACACAATGCTTGGTAAAAGCCTGTTAAAAATAAAACCAGCAGATCTTGGCAAACTAGACTTTGAAGACTCAGCAAAGCTGATTGCTGTTATTACAGCTTCATTTGCTACGAAAGATTTTCTAGTTAAGCAAGGAATAATTCCAGACAGTATCAATATGTAAAATTAAAAAAATACATTTATAAAAATGGCTTCACTCGTAATGATGATTGGTGGCGCTGTGGTTAATGCGCTTGCTTTTAGCAGAAGTAATTACGCATTTAGTAAACTACGGGATGACGGCGAGAGAAAAAGACATAACAAAGCTATGGAGCAACTAGCCGCAGCACAAGCTGCGTATGAAAAGCAAAGAATGGAGCAGTTAGATTTTATTAACGACAGACTTAAACAACAGGGACATGCAGCTTACACATTTAAAGATGTTGATCAAGCAATAAAAGAATATTATCTTGTAACAGGCAAGCCAATCGAGACATTGCCTCCACCAAAATTTAACGACTTTTATCAACCATCAGAAAAACAAAAGATGCAAGAAATATTGTTTATTGTCTTTGGCATGACCGCTGTGTATTTTGTTGCACATAATATTGGCTGAATAAAAAATGAACAAGATCTATTATTCGCCAAAAGGATATTGGAAGGGAATAACAGCAATTAAAAAGCTAAGCCAAGCAGCTGGTGTCAGTGAACAAACAGCAAAGGAATGGTTATCTAAACAAGCGATTTGGCAAATTTATTTACCAGCGCCTAAACAAATACAGAGACCACACTTTGTGAATATAACTCCAAACGACACCCATCAAATGGACCTTCTATATTTACCCCATGATACGATTAGACGAAAAAGATTTAAGTACGCACTTACAGTCATTGACATAGCTTCAAGATACAAAGATGCGGAACCATTAACACAAAAGAGTGCTTCTGCTGTTGCTGTCGCTATACAACTGATATATCAACGAGGACCCTTAACTTATCCTCGCATGATTCAAGTCGATGATGGAAAAGAATTTAAAGGTCAAGTAAATCAATTATTGTTAAAACATAGAGTTACCATTAAAAGAGGCATTCCGGGTGTTCACAGATCACAGGGTTTGGTTGAAAACTTTAACAAACAGTTATCTGAAAGGCTTTTTTCCTACCAGTATCACAGAGAGCTGATTGACAATTCTCGCAACACAGAATGGGTTAGAAGGCTGCCCTCAGTTTTGCGCGCAATGAATAATGAAGAATTTAAAGGTCTAAAACCAGTACAAGCAATCAGAAAACAAACAATAAATGTTGTTGAAGGAGAGTCTTCATCAAGCAAACTATTACCATTTGGTTTGAAAGTGAGATACCTTTATTCACCGGGAGAAGCGGAAGGGGACACTCGCATCAGGGCAACAGATCCAGTTTGGAGTGTTGATCCATATGAGATAAAAAAAATTGTGAAAATGAATCCGCCCGTGTATTATTTACGAGAAACTGACACAACAAAACGGCCGGCCCCTCAAAGATCTTTTGTGAAGGAAGAACTGCAAATAATCCCGCCAGACACAGTTCCGCTTAATTAATTTACGTAAATATATTTGAGTTAAAATGGAAGCTCAAAAAAAATTATTTGCGTATAGATTTATTATTAAAACAATGATAAAGAATAAACTACCCATTGATCCTAATTTATATGAAAAAATCAAAAATCTTGAAACAACAACCACAAATAATCCAGCTATACTGGATAAAGAAATTACTGAGTATCTAATTGCGCTTGACCAAATGTCCTCCAGTGCCCAATTGCATATGAATACTTTGGATTAACAAATACTCGTTTAGTGTTTGTTCTATCTAATGACTTCTTTGTTACAACAGTTGTGTTGATCTCATGTAGATTAGATCGTAGTTTTACGTTGTCATGATGAAAAGTTTTATTGCCAAACAATGCTTCTTTGTAGTTGTCATGGGTTATGCTTGACTGCACAACACTGCGAGATATTCCCTTTGCTTTTTTAACAACTTTTTTTTGGCTTGAAAGACTGTACATTTTTGACCTCAAACCAACAAACTCCTTGATCACACCTCCAGATAATTCATCCTTCATCTTACCTAAAACCTTCTTGTTAATATCTGAATGCAAAGGCGAATCTTTAGGGTAATCAGATGTGTCGTACCATCCCGCATGCCCTTTAGCTACTTCTAATTCCATGTCTTTATAGATATCTTCAGTAGGGATATCTATAACAAAGGAATCTGTATCTGTGTACAGAACTCTGGACTCTGGATACAAGGGCTTAAAGTAGTCATAAAGAAATTCTAACATCAAAAGCTTCGACAGCTCTAAAACAGTAAACCCAATAAAAACGGGCTTATCCAATTTGACTTTCTTTTTTTTCATCATTATTCCAAAAAGCTGATCATGAAATCTTCTGAAGTCCTGATAATTAGGTTTAGAAGTTAGCTTAATTGCATCGTTTTCTCTGGTGACCAATCTAACATCTTTACGCTTGTGCGGATTTTCCATAGTCTTTCCAAAACAGCTGTTGTTCATCAACTTGAAAAAGTCTTTTTCTGAAGCATCTGCGGATTTAGTTCTGAGATCAGTGTTCTTCATGATGTATGGTTTCATGAACTGTTCTTGATCAAAAGCAATTATACGATGAACAGCTGTCAACTTCAAACCATGTCTTAAATAAAATTGTAGAAGCCTGTAATGGCAGACATAATTTTTTTTGCCTCGAAGATTAGGCACAAGTTTAGGTGGTTCTGTTTTTGCCATCTTTAGACTTTCTGCTGCTAATGGATAGTCATTATGGTAATCATGGAGTTCCTGAGGATATTCTAAGTCAACTTCTAGAATGTATCCACACTGTTGATCTGGCGTCAAACTGCCCAACCACTTTAATGCTTTTTGAATATTATCCGTATCTGTGTACATTTTAAAGTTGCGTAATGGAAGTGATTGCGCCATTTCCCATCCATACAGATTGTTTGCATCTAAATACATGAGATAGTTAGACCTTTTACTTGGATCATAGTCGTCCAAGTATTTGTTGTTTGCTTTACAGTAATGGTGCGACGCCATACTGATTCCCCCACGCAATCCGTTTTCAATCATCTGAAGCATTGGCAGGTTAGACAATAAATCAATTTGTACTCCAGTAAATTTTAAGAAAGCGTCCCAGCTCATCCCGGGCGCAGAAATGTAATGCGCGGGATCCAGGCTGTAATGTTTCATGCAGGTCTTCCTATAATTTTCAAAGATATCCGCCAACAAACAGGTATCCGCCATTAAATAGGAATCATGATAGTCTCCCATTGTTTCACACTCCAACTTCTGCCATGCTTCTTGTGCGTGCTGGTAATCAGAATCACTGATGTCCTTTCCTCTAAGACTACTAAAGAACGCACCTTTAGGAGGAAGTGAGTCTTCATCAAACCTTTCCCAACTGTTCATGTACTCATAAGGATAAACGCCTTTTCTAACAAGTGTTGGGTCAAAATAGTGTTCTGTTATTGGGCAGGACTTTAATGATCCTGCTAGTGACTCTAAACTCCCCATCAGGTGTTGCATAGAGTCATAAAAAGATAAATTATTTAAAGTGAAACACATGTACTTTTCTGATGACTGCGCAATGCATGACACCCTAAAGGCGCTAGTTACTGCTTGCATTATAAGGTGAGAGTCGTAACCTCGCAAGTTGTGAAAGAAGATGGGCAGCTTCCATGTCTTTGGTTCAAACTTTAGTTGAAGATTGCAATTGTTATGTGCTGCTCCTCTAAACTTTCCGCTGATGTGATCATGGTCTCTTACTGTTGGATTCTCTGCGGTGGCAACCAAGGCCGCCCCACAAATCCAACAGTGAGTGGCTGAGTCATACTGTTGTTGGTCTTCAGGCGTCATTATGATTTCAGATAAATTCAGATTATTAGAACAGGCATTACGCACTTGCTGCATCCGTTTTAAGAAGTATTTTGCAGCATTTGGTCCTCTGTATAATTCTGGCTTTGAATGGGCGCCATCCGACCTAACAATGATGAAGGCAAATGAGCAAATCTGATGATTACTCATTAAGACTGTTTTAGGAAGTTTCTGTGGGGTTGGTCCTTCATAAGGAACAATGAGTGATTCGAAGTCTGCATAAACAACATATGGACTAGTTTGCAACCGTTTCCAGTTCTTAAAACTAACTTTACTGCCTTCTCCGGGCGTAATTAGTTCTGTATCACAGTCAACTGGGCTAATACAATGTTTTACATGTTCGCTCGCAGCTTGAACGGACGGAATTCTTGTTAAACATTTTCTACAGAATTCTTGTTTGCTATGTTGTTTTGTAGTATGCACTAGTAATCTACTCATTGTGCGTATTAGAGTGTAGTGCAACCCATTAAGGCTTTGCATTAGGAGTAAGTCTACATGACTCCTGGTTGGTTCGCCTATTGTTGGACTGTTCTTTGACACTCTAATTGGCAGAAGGTTGGTTTCTTCAGACCATGTGTAGACATTAACAGTTATTGGTGGATTTTGTTTTTCAAACTGATCAATTTTGTCTACAGCCATAGGAAATTCAAGGCCGTTAAGATCATTGGCCCACTGTAAATAGTTAGATACTCTCTCTGCATTTTTGGCAACGTGATGCAGCCTAGCAAGAACGCACCACATAAAACATTTGTCGTCTGAATTTTTTATGTTCAAAACTGCTTTCTTTGCAACTAATGTTGGAGGCAGTGGAATGTAAGCCTTGCCTACAATTGGCTCATACTTAGCTTGTCTTAATCTGATGTCTAGGACTTCACCCTCTGACCAACCAGAGCCTCTCATTTTAGCTGCTTCAGAGGCTTCATTAAACTGTGTAAGAAGTTGATCTGCCCAACCGGGTGTTAAGTCATTATGAGAAAGAATAGTCTGCTGTTTAGTTGAGACCCAGACTTCTAGATTTTCTTCGTTTATTGTTATATAGTCGATTAAAACAACTAACCTTACTTTAACTGGAGGGTTTATTGTTAGTTTACTTGGAACTTGAGAAATAGCGTGTACAACGCTTGCCTGCACGTTTGTTGGATCAATAACTTCTAAAACGACCTCATTTAAAGCTTTTGACAAACGCTCTTCCTCGAGCATTGCTTCAAACAATTCATCTGAACCTTCATATATCTTATCCATGTTGAGCTTCTTTTCTAACTCAAAATATTTATTTAAATCAAAAAAATAAAAGTTAATCAGAATCAATATCAACGGTCTTTTTGTGCTTGGACTCATAAACTAAAGTATAAACGCCCTTTGGGGTTGTTAATGTGAGCTGTTTAGAACAGAGTTTAATGTCTCGTTTACTTTTTTTAAACATTCCTTTTTTATCTGGTCGGTGTCTGGTTGTTGAGAAAAAGTTGCCCTTGCCTTTCTTTGAAGATCAAACTTTTGTCTTTTGTAGTCCTCAAAATCAGCCTGTAGGCGACTAAATTCTTCATCCGTGATGTTTGAGTCAGCAAGTGCTTTATTTATTGTCAGTTTGAAGGAACTAAGTTTAGCTGTTATTAGTTGAACCATAGCTGTGTGCTTTTGGAGTTTAGCTTTTATTTTTTTGCTGACAGCACTTACAGCCAATGAACACAGGCCAAGAGTTAAAGACAAACCACCTAGAGGTATAGCTACCGGTGCACCTACGCCTGTTGCTAAGAGACCTACACTTGTTCCTGCTGATAGAGCACTAGTGATCGATGCTCCAGTATTAACATATGTAACAGCATTAAAGACAGCAGAATACCTTCGTTTGGTTTTACTGTATTTTGAAAGGTCCTGCTCTAGTTTTTGTTGCATTTGTGTAATGTTGGTTAATCTGAAAGTTTTTATGTCTACAGCAGCAGCTATCTCTTCTTTGGGCACTTTTGGATAAGTCGTAACAGACATGCTTTTTTAAAATAAAAATAATTTAGTATTGGATATCTTTCAATCTGTTATCTTGAATATTCAGCTGCGCATCATATATTAAAAACAAATGTACATTAAGTGGTTTATCACTCTCTTTTTCTTTATCAATTTGAATGTTTATTACGTCTTTAACTGTTCTCCCACTCCCATGCAACTGATTATCTTCTGTTGACCTTAGGTCAATCCATAAACCGTATTTCGTTGTTAAATATTCATCAAGTCTAACACTGTGAAGGTGTAGATCTTTAGACACAAGGTCTACTGTTGGACTTCTAGACCTCCCGCCTCCAAACAATTTTCTTATTTCATCAAAATGATGATAAGGTTTAAGCCCACTACCGTAGACTTGGTTAGGACTACCCTCAATTGAACATTGTACTTTCGTTATTTTAGGATTGATAAATTTTTCACTTTGTCTTTTGAATGGTTCTTCATCTTCACACAGCAATAAAATACCTTTAAGTGATCGTGCTGCGGCGCTAAAACTAAAGTTCCATATAGTGTCTGCTCTGCTTTTAGGATATTTTGAATGATGAATCACTCTTTCGTAATATATTGCTAATTTTGACTGATATTGTTGCTCAATCAGCCTTGCTAAGTTAGGGTTGCTAACAATGTCAAACTCTAACGAGATGTCGAAAATGCTGTACTTGGAATCAGTGTCTGTCGATCTAATGACACGTTTGTATTCATTAAAAGTTAGTTCATATGACAATCTGTCTTTTAATGCTCCTTGAAAGTATGGCGCATGCGCTTTTAACAACTCAAAATCTAAGGGTATGGAAAAGCGATTTCCAAACGCATAACTTACAGCTTCATACTTGTTACCGTCTTTAGCATCTTCGGCGTCTATTCTGTGTTTTAGTGCTTCGTTATTTTCGATTCCTTGAAATGCAAGATCGGCCCTTTCATTCTCGGTTAGCCATAGATCAGAATAGATTAGAAATATGTCTGCATTGTGTAAAGAAAATATTTCTTGCCCCTCAAGTTTTATAGAAATTTTCTTAACAATTGCCCGCCCCAGATTCTGTACAACTGTCCTGTTTACGTCTGTTGCTGAATCAAGTTCTATTTTGAAAGTAAGCCGTGCAGATCCTGGCACAATCACTTCATCTGCTCCTAGGTCTGGAAATTTGACAGTAAGAATCTGATCTGAATCAATAGTAGATGGATTATTTGGAACAATAATATTCTGTTTATTTCCCTTCACGCCAAAGGGCTCTTTCAGTCTTCTATGCGGGTCAAGAATCGAACCATATGCTTGTGACATTTTTTTTATAAAACAAAATAAAAAGTTAATTATTTAAAAACATGGCAGAAGAAGATTATGATGTTTTTGATCCTGGAGACGACATGAGTGAAATGACGCCTTTGACACATCCATTACAATCATTGCGGCGTGAATTAACAGAAAGTAAGGTCAAATCATTTTATCAAAGTTTAGGCCAAGAACCTCCCGAATTTATAGACCCTAATGATTTTGAAACAAAAGATGACCATTTGTTTGTGAAAAACGAGCAAGGACAACTTGTTCAGCTTACAACTAAACCAGACCCATCAAAGTTTTTAGCAAAGACTACAATTAGACAAAGGCTCAGTGTGAGCGATCAAAATCGCCTTGGCATTGCTAAACCGCGAAGATTAGACAGTGAGGCAGTTGCTAAACTTCAAAACACACTACAAGAACTCCCAACAGATAACCAAATACAAAACATACCCCTTAAAGATTTAAGCCCAACAGCAGACGAAATAATAGAAACCAGTTTTTCAGAAGAAACAGTATTAAAAACTATGCACGATCCGCCGCTACCTATGAGAGAAATAACGGCCCTTGATCATGCTTTGAAAAGCATCAGAGGTGAATTAACAAACAATTTAGCAAAACTGGGTGAACTAGATGAGCATATAAAAAGAGAAAAAGAAAAACTAGTTGAGGCTGATGACCACAACTTAGGACCTGGTGTTAAAGAAAGAATAACACAAAGACTAAAAGATCTTGAACAAGAGAGATCAGCAAGACTAGAAGTGTTGTCTAATAACCGAGAACAATTACGAACTCAAGTGAGCAGAATAAGAGAAACTATCCAAAGAATGTTATATGAAGACACGACGCTAGCAGAACGAATAAGAACACTGTTTAGAGAGCAAGGTGTCACATTAGCGAGCGTTATAACAGCCTTAGGATTTGCATTAAGTACACTGGTGTTGGCTATTACAGGCGGTGGGGGAGCAGTGCCACCAGGCCCGCCATCAGATAAATCATGGGTAAAAAAACAACTTGATCATCTTGCAAGTTTATTAAAAAAATTAGCCAGTAAGGCAATAGATTCTTTGCCTGGTATAATAGGAGGGATCGTTAGCTGGCTTTTGTCTGCCGCAAGTAAAGTAGTTGGCTTTATGGCTGAGCACTTATGGGCATTAGTTGTCTTAATAGTTGGGTTACTCTTTAGTAAGATAAAGACCAAGTAATCCTAGGGCAGTTAATCCAATAACAAGTGCCGTCTTTTCATATTCATGGTCATTATTTCTTGGGGGGATTGAATGGGGGGTTTGGGGGGCTCGGGGATTGGTGGGGCTTCTTTTTTTATTGCTATTGCTGGCTTAGAATTTATGTCGTTTTTTCCCACCTTCTCTTCTTTACCAGCCACAAGGATTTCATTATTATAGTTTATTATTGTTCCTATCTGGAGTCTGAGTTCAGAAGGTAGCATGTATAAACCAGTGCCGACAGCAAAGTCTACTTTCGATCTTGCAAATTGTAAAACATTTTGGTACCTTTTAATACTTGAAGGAAAATCAATTGCAGAATTAATAGAATCCTCTAAATTTGCTAAATATTGTTTTTGGGCGTCAAAGCCAGTAGAAGGATCAATTATGTTTGATCTCGTTTGTGCTTGCGAACCTAGCAAACACCAAACATAAGTACGAATAGAGTCGTTTATTCGTTCTATTCCCGCTCTAGTTAGACCATTAGAAGTATCCAAAATAAATGTTGTCCATGCTGTTTTATGCTCTTGCTCTATGGACCCGAGGTGAACAGTTGTGCCTGAAGAGAAAGATGTGTAAGGAGGATTCCAATCATAGTTATACTTTCTATGCACGCCCCAATAATAAAGAGTGCCTAAACCATGATTAAGATCCAACTTTTGTCTAAAGTCTGTCTTTGGGTTAATATCAAATTCGTTACAGATCCTTTCAAAAGCCTTGTAATCTATTCTGTTGCTGAATGGATTAAACGTTTTGTCATTTGGTAATGGTGCTTGCAGTTCAGATAAAATACGTCTGAAGGTGTAATAGAAATGAAATCTATACACTGACCTCACCAAAGGATCAGGATGATTTAAATGATCGGCATACGACACTCCACACCCAGTTGATGCACAAAACACAGCAAAGTTTAACTGGTTCTGATAAAACTGCATCGGATGACTGAACCACACTTTCGGGATGTAGTCGTTTTTAATAGGAGGGTTAAGATATCTGTTCAATGGAGTACTAACCTTTACTTGAAAGGCGTCAGACTGAGTCACAGAAATGTCGAGGGTATCAGTTGTTATATCTTTAGGACTGTAGTGCGGTCCAATAGAATATTTTGCATTAGTATATTTGAATGCACTCATTTTTAAATTTGTTTTAAAAATGTTTGTAACAATAACAACTCAAGACAGTCCTTCGTTTTTAGAATATGCTATTGATAATAACTGCGGAACCCAAAGGGTCGCACTCCATGAAATATTCTACAAAGTCGTATGGTTTAATATAAGTCAATCCAAGAGGAATAATGAGATTCGAAAACTTGATGACGGAGGAAACTTAATTAGCCAGTTAACCATACCTGATGGTTATTACGGGTTTTGCTCACTAAAAGAAGCAATGAGTAACTTCGACATTACTCTCAAACTTAACAATGCAAATCTAAAAACAATGTTAACATTCAAACCTGAAAAAGAAGTAGTCCATTACTTTTTTGATGTAGAGCTAGCTAAAATGTTAGGCTTTAAAATCAATCAAGCCTATCATAAATTTAGAGTTGCACCAGACGAAACTACTTTTGAGGGAGAATATCCGCTCGATCTTGCCTTATATCCATTACTCTATGTACATTTGGATGAGCTGAGCACTGATGAAAACTTATATGATGGAAGGCCCTCAACTGTTTTAAGAGCTCTTCCATCAGGGAAAGCTGCATATTGCGATTATGAAATTATACGATTCCCTAATTTACAGTTTAAAAGATTAGCTTGTGGGAGGGTCAGATCATTTAATATAAAGATCACAGATAAAACAGGGAAAGTCGTGAAATGTGATAACCTGCACATTGTTTTAGAAATAAAATAATACGTTGTTTTAAAAAATGTCACGTGGACCAGACGATTCGGGGGTCACATTAGCGCCTGAGAGGTGTGTAACTTTAGAATTAAAAGACCTTGCAGACGTTGAGGACTTTGAACAAAACGGTGAGATAGGCACTTTATATGGTTTTGAGTACACTAAAGATGGTTATTATAAACGCAAAGAGGTTGACGACAACAAAAGGTTTCCTAAACTAGAACAACTACGCAATCTAGAAGCAAATAATACAGGTCAGTATGAATATAAAATAGTTCGAAAAACTGACAACAAATGGCACTTAGAACCATATTTAGAATGGGACATAAAATTTGAATTCGTAAGCCCATTTACATTTTTCGACCGCCAAAAAAGTTTCAGAAAAGCATTAAACTCTGGCCCTTTACATGTAAGTCTTATGCCAGAGGACAACAGTCGGAAAGAGATCGAAATAAAGCCGTTTGGGGACAAACAGTACATCCTCCACAGAAGAGAATCGGTTTTAAAGAAAGCTTCTACAAAATTACAGTTCATTCCACGCACAAAATTAGGAGACACGTTCACAATGATATTTAAAATTTCTGTCTTAAAAGATGAGGCAAGAAATGGAGCTGTGGGTGTTAGTGACAACCTTATGGAAGGAATTCTTATTAGCTGGCAAAACTTAGACGTTGACAAACTTAAAGTTACTGTCGTCGTTCTTTACAATGGCGAGGATATTAAGGTCATAACAACAAGCAACAAAATTGATATTAGTCTAAATAGAAACGATCTTACAGAACTGAACTGGATTAATCTTACACATTTGGGCCTTATAGGGTTTTATTATACTGAACAAGTTTTGACAGAGAGTATGATAAAAACAATAACTGGTGTAAATTAAATTCTGTTTTAAAACTATGGAGCAAACAACTTTGGTGTCAATGTTAAACTTTATGATAAAAACCCCTCATTGTTCATTGATTTGTGGACAGACTGGTTGTGGAAAAACAATATTTGTCCTCGACCTATTACAAACAGTTTATCGTTATAATTTTGATCATATAGTAATTTTCTGCCCAACACTTAAATGGAACAAAGCATATCACGACAGAAGGTTTATATGGACAGATGATGACATATATTTAGTTGATCCTAGCAATAAACTGAGTGAGTGTTTAGAACATTTCTTTAGACAGTTTGAAGGAACTCAGACACTATTTATTATAGATGACTGTTCGGCAGAAAGAGACATAGTTAAAAAGAGAAACACTTTATCAAAACTGGCTTTCAGTGGAAGACATGCTGGGATAAGTGTGTGGATTCTATGTCAAAAATATAACTCAGTTTTAAAAGACTTTAGAGAGCAATTAAAGACAGTGGTTTTATTTCACATGAAAGACAGAGACGCATTTGATGAATGTATGAAAGAAAATGATGTTATTGAAAACGATCAAGAAAAACGAAGGATTAAGCAAAAACTTAAGTCTCAAAAGTTTTCTAAATTAGTGTTAAAAACAGATAATCCTACACATTATGTATGTTTGTAAAGTGTTTACTATTAGAGAACTATAAAATAGGCATTCTGGGTAAGCCGGCGGAGCAACAGCGAAACCGGCTTTAGCCGGTTGGAGCTGGCGGAGGTGGGTGAGCCAGAATGCCTATTTTATAGTTCTCTGCATATGTCCTTCGTCGACACATCTTGGATGCTTTTAGAGCTGCACCTGACATGCCATGGCCTCCATCTACAGAGTACCTTCAGTCTGATGCTGTCCATCCTCCAGCTATTCTCACAGATTTTCTCCAAAACCTGCTGTCTGGAAAAAGTAGTACTGTGGAGCAAAACAAAACCACCAGATTAGCATCCTCCATCGGCCAGGACATACTCTTTGACAGGGGGAAAGTGGAAAATGTCCAAACATCTTCTACTTGGAATGTCTATCAGACATGTTACTGGTAGCTCTGAAGTTCTAAGTCTCTTGAATCATTTTGAGCACGTTGCTGGATACAAAACAATTGTAGGACTTGAGACTGCTATGGCCAACTCTGTACATCAGTGTGCTAGTCTTCTGCCTTCAACGGTGAGTTTGGAACAGAACAAAGTGATTCATTTCTGCTGGGATAACTTTGACCTGAACGAAGAAACCCTTTCAGGAGCTGACACCACCCACTCCACTCATGGCATAGTTATTCAAGATGTGACAGGAGACACAGTGCATAACACAGTTCCTTCTCAAACAGAACTATCTCCTGCTCCTCAAAACCACCAATGCTCCATGCAGTCTGAACCAAGAAACACGTACCACCCTGCTTTGCAAAAGAAAAGGCAGAACCCAACTTGAATGTTGTCGACACTCATTTCTCAAACCCAGAGGCAGTCTACAAAGCTAAAGTTGTTGACTTTTGGTGGGTTTTCTCCAGATTTGAGGCCAAAGATGGAAATCAACTGGTGCCTGGATGGGTAGGATGGGTGTCTCTCACAGGAGAAGAAGGGATAGAAAGGATGCAGTCTACTGTTGACTACATGCCACCCATCCACCACCCCATCACAGAAAATTCCACAGTCCAGCATGTCCTCAAAGTGTCACAGGCAGCAGCAAAGCAAGTGGGGCAAGGTATAACATTAGTTACATTTGACTTAGCAGTAGCAAGGAAAGCATACAACTTGGTGTGGCAGAACAATCTCTTCCAAGACATCTTTGTCAGACTAGGAAGCTTCCATACAATCCGCTCTTTCCTTGGCGCTGTTGGCAAACTGATGAGGGGAACTGGTCTTGCTGGAATAGTCATTCAGTCTGCTGTCTGTGCGAGTGGGTCAATGGAGCAAGTGTTTGCTGGCAAACACTACAACCGTGCTCTTCGAGTACACAAACTAGTCCACCTCAGCTTGGCAGCTTGGCTGATGCTGTCTTTCAAGATGGCTGTGACATCAGCAATGAATAGGGTGAGAGGCTTTTTTATCTGTACTCAGAGACATGTCATTACCATTGACAAGTTGGTTTTTTGTATCGTACTGTGTTTTCATATGCATTTTAAATTTTGTTCGTAAAGAACATGTTCCGCATTCCTTGTATGGTTGTGAAATGTCCATGAGCAGATAGCCTTTTCAGTATTCTTTAGTTTGGTACCAAATTTGATACAAATACTTAAGAAGAAATTTGATTTAAGAGACTTAAAATAACCCCACCCCCTGAATAATCACCATCGGTAGGGTTACTATAGTGTAACGCTCGTATATCCTGAAATAACCTGGTTACAGCGGGGTAACATATGCCATAAAATTTTAAAATGAACAAAGTATCAGAAAATTTCACTCATAAATGGGGGTGGGGGGAGGGGGGTCTACGGACAGGCCAAGGTCTATGGGGTTGGTGTGGGCCAGAGCGGCAGCATCAGCCAGAATTCCACAACCATTTCGGGAAGATTGCCTGAGGTAGGCGATGTTTGGATTTGTAGGCTAGACTTATTTATAGATTGTTAATATGTTGAGAGATTCATTTTTGTAACTTGGAACTGATGTTCGTTAAATCAGCATAATTCTTATTCTTTATTCATGCGATTTGCTTGGCAATGTAAATCTACATGACTATCATCAACTTGCACAAGCTTTTTCATATTCAAGCCGTTGGATGCGCGATCAGTTATTTTGCGACATTTCGTGATCGTGATGGCAGAGCATGTGTGTGATAAACTGTTTGAAAATATCTCGATTTTATTTGAATTTGTTTTGGATTTTCAACTGATGATACAGGCGCCCAACGTTCTACAATGGTGTTTTTCGTCAATGATGTGCTAAAGGTCGATGGGTGACGGTACTTACATCCTTGAGTCAAGTGAACAATCATACATTCTCCAGTACACTAATTATAACTGTTGTGACATTATAGCCAGTGAAATTCAATAATATTGACAGACGGTTAACAGTTCACCGATCTCCTCAGTCCGCCATCTTGGTCAAGAGAGAGATCAGAGAGATATACACAAATACAGAGAGAGAGAGAGGAGAGAGAGAGAGAGAGAGAGAGAGAGAGAGAGAGAGAGAGAGAGTCAGAGAGAGACAGAGATACACAAATACAGAGAGAGAGAGAGAGAGAGAGAGAGAGAGAGAGAGAGAGTCAGAGAGATAGAGATACACAAATACAGAGAGAGAGAGATGCACAAATACAGAGAGAGAGAGAGAGAGAGAGAGATGCACAAATACAGAGACAGAGAGACAGAGATACACAAATACAGAGAGAGAGAGAGAGAGAGAGAGAGTCAGAGAGATAGAGATACACAAATACAGAGACAGAGAGACAGAGATACACAATTACAGAGAGAGAGACAGAGATACACAAATACACAGAGAGAGACAGAGATACACAAATACAGAGAGAGAGGGAGAGAGTCAGAGAGATATACACAAATACAGAGGGAGAGAGAGTCAGAGAGACAGAGATACACAAATACAGAGAGAGAGAGAGAGAGAGAGAGAGAGAGAGAGAGTCAGAGAGATAGAGATACACAAATACAGAGAGAGACAGAGACAGAGACAGAGACAGAGATGCACAAATACAGAGACAGAGAGACAGAGATACACAAATACAGAGAGAGAGAGTCAGAGATATAGAGATACACAAATACAGAGACAGAGAGACAGAGATACACAATTACAG
>JAMYXO010001061.1:22500-33853 GCA_033310375.1 Conus canariensis
GATGTGGTCTTTTTATGAAACACGCATGGACAGACACACCGTAAACAAACAGTTCAAAGCATGAAACATCCATGACTCTGTTGTCCACGCCCCCACGCCTAACACACCTCCACTTTGGTGCACATCAGTCAATACATAGCAACAGGACGGACCACACACAGATCTTCTAGGCACCACCTAGTCATCCAAGACACAGCGGACACGATGATGAAAACCAGTTGGATGCCTCAAATTTTACGTGACAGTGTAATAAATGCAGCAGACCACATTCCTTTCTGTTTTTGGCGTAGAGAGATCATTCCATGGGATTGGGAGGGGATACAGTGATGTAAAAAGGAGGCAGGAAAGAAGCAAAGGGGAGACCACAGACCAGTGCTTTCTCAGTTAGGGACTTGGGAGGGATCCAAAACGGAGACATCTCAGGCCCACTCATTGAACACGCTGACCGGCTCACTGATGAAAACGAGTTTGATGGCTGAATTGTCCATGGCTCTGTAGTCAATGCCCCAAAGCGTACGATACTCAGTGCTGGTGCAGGCTGGTCTGTCCATGGCAGAGGGCAGGCAGGAAGACGTCAACATGTGGTCCGGGAATCCAACACGCCGATGGGCACACTGACATTAGGAACATGTTGCACGGAACATACATTGTAGTGTTGTGACTGCCCTAATCTGTACATGCTCATATTGTTACAGACTGATTCTGGAATGAGAATGAGAGAAGCCAGAAACACAGACACAGTATGTATAACATATTTACTGAACAAACGGGGAAAAAATCATCGTTGAATTAAAACAATTGGTGCACAAAAATATAATCGTTACTTGCTCGCCTAGGAAAAGTTCATTTAGAGAGAGAGAGAGAGAGAGAGAGAGGAGAGAGAAAGACAAACAGACAGACGACAGCAGACAACGAAAAACAGGGGACAGAGAGAGAGGAGAAGAGTGAGGGTAAAGGCGAGAGAGAGGGGGAAAACGAGTAAGTGAGAGCGACGACGAGGGGGAAAAGAGTGGGGGAGTGAGGGGGGAGCGAGAGAGAGAGAGAGGAGAGTTGGGGAAAAAAATGAGGGGTGGGGGTGGGAAGAGAGAGGAGAAAAGAGAGGAGAGAGAGAGAAGAGAGAGAGAAGAGGGGAAAAGGGGGGAGAGCACGAACGAACGAACGAAAAAAATTTTTTTAAAAGGGGGAAAAGAATAAACACATGGCAAAGGGTTTTTTTTCTTTTCCCCCCCAAAAAAAAAAAAGAAAATTTAAACCCAAAAACCCCCCCCCCATACCCCAAAAACCCTTAACCAAAAACCCCCCCCGTGCAAAACCCTTTTTTCCCCCAAAACTCCCCCCAATGAAAAAATAAAAAAACCCAAAAATAACAGCAGAACAATTGTTAAAAGATAATGATTAAAAATAAAACATTAAAATTAAAAAAAAAAAAACAATGCTACATACAACATATGCCCTTGACAAACTTTTCTCTATAAAAATGGTCTAAAAAAGAAAAAATACGAACACATAAAAATCACAAATCAATAAAAAATGTTTAAAACAAAAATTTTAAAAACCCAAAAATCTGTTCCCAAAGGGGGGGTACACCCCAAAATTTTTTTCCCCCTCCCAAAACGCCCCGCAATTCCCCCCCTCCTTCCCCTTTTCTCTGAAAAAAAATTCCCCCCCTCCCCCCCGTCACAAACACCCCACCTCCCCCCCCACCTCTCCGTTTCCAAAAAAAACCCCCCCCCCCCTCCCCCCCAAAAGAAAAAGAGAGGAGAAGAAGAGAGAGAGAGAGAGAGAGAGAGGGGGGAGAGAGAGGGGCCCCGGGTATAAAAGAAATATTTCGATCAAAAGGATCAGGAATGCTTTTTATGTAAAATTTCGTCTAAGGGGTTTTTTTTGTTTTTTTAAAGCTGGGAGGTTTTTTTACATCGAAGAAGTTTAAAAAATTTCCCCAAAAATCCCAAAGGGACAAAAATTTTTTTTTAAACAGATCTATTCTCGGGGGTACTTTTAAATTTTTAAAAAAACGAAACTTCTTCATTTCGAATCTATTTTTCAAAGCCAAGGGGGGGCCCCGGGGGGTTTAAAATTTTAAAAAAAAAGTACTTTTTTGTAAAAATAGCTTTCCTTTTAGAGGGAAATTTCCAAAATGTTTTATTTTTGGAAAAAAAAGGGGGGGGGGGGCTTCAGGAGGGTCAGTTTTAAAAGGCACTCAAGTTTAAAAAAAATAAAAGGGTTTTAAAAAAAATTTTTACTTTTCGGAATCCCCCCCTTTTTTTAAAGGATGTTTTTTTAAGATTAAAAAAGACATGAAAGAACAAAGGGGTATGTTGAACTAAAAAGTGTTTCATTTGGAAACTGGGAAAACTTTCTGGCACTGTTTTTTTAAAACGCAAAAATTTTGACGTTTTTTTTTGGGAAATTTAAAATTTTTTTTTTTTTTTTTTTTTTTTTTGGGGGGGGGGGGTGGGGTCGCATATATTAAGTTCAGACCCCCCAAAAACTTGTTTTTTCTTTTTGTAAAAGAGAGAGAGAGAGAGAGAGAGGGAGAGGAAAAAGGGGGGAAGGGGAGGAGAAGAGAGAGGTTCACCGTTTTTTAAAAAAAAAAATTTGTGCCCAAAAAAAAAAATCGAAAAAGATTTCCTGGGTTTAAAAAATTTTTTTAAGGGGGAGAAGAGAGAAAGAGGGAGAGGGGGAGAGGGAGAGAGAGAGAAAGGGGGGAGACCTATGAAAAATACACAGAATAATACCTATATACTTGCCTTTTTATTGCTTTTAATAGATAAATGAAATTTCTCTTTATAATTTTTCAATTTAAAAAAATCATTAACAACGGAGCTTCAACAGTAAGGTGTATTGAAAATTTTGTGGTAGAAAAGACCTTGTTAGAAACAAAAGATTTTTGGTCACATTGTATGGCAGCAAGAAACCCCACAAATTCAGTCCGTAGGCAACAGGTGTTTTGTACAGAAAAAAACCTTTCCAAAACAGTCCTAACTCGTCACGAAAAGATGGCGGTTGGCATCAAAAACAACAACACCTTTTCCCTCTTTATTTTGTGTTTGTTTCAAGGCGAGGCCCTCTGTGCAAAAAAGAAAGTAGACAGACAGACAAAACAAACAGAAAGGGAGGAGAGAGAGAGAGGCAGAGAGGAGAGAGAGGAAGAGAAGAGAGAGAGAGAGAGAGAGAGAGAGAGAACAAGGACAATACAAAACCCAAAATGGGGAGGAAATTTTGAAGGGGAGAGGGAAGAGAGAGGAGGGGGGAGAGGAGAGAGAGGAGAAAGAGAAAACAAGAGAGACATAGACAGACAGACAACAGCAGACAGATAGCACACAGAGCAAGGTAGCATATTGCATTCCCCTCCCCTTGGTGTGTGTGTGTGGGTGGTTGTGTGTGGGTTTTTTGTGTGTGTGGTTGTGCGTGCGTGGTGCGTGCGTGCGTGGGGTGTGTGGTTTTGGGTGGGGTTTGTGTGGTGTGTGTGTGAGAGGAGAGAGGAGAGAGAGGAGAGAGAGAGAGAAAGAGACAAGACGAGGCAGAGACAGGCAGGGGGCAGCAGAGATGGGCGGGTCAAGAGGGAAAATTCGACAGAAGGCAGCAGACAGCAGACAGACGGACAAAAGAAAACAGAGAAAGGGGATGGTGCTTGTAAAATTCCCCTCCCCCTTTTTAGGGTTGTGTTGTTGTGTGTGTGGTGTGTGTGTGTTGTGTGTGTGGTGTGTGTGTGTGTGGTGGGTGTGTTGGTGGTGTGTGTGTGTGTGTTGTGTGAGTGAGTGGGTGTTTTGGTGCTGTACGGCGTGCGTGGTGCGGCGTGCGTGCGTTGTGGTGTGTTTGTGTGCGTTTTTGTGGTGTGTGTGTGTGTGTGTGTTTGTGTGTGTGTGTTGTATGTGTGGTGTGTGTGTGTGTGTGTGTGTGGTGTGGGTGCGCGCGGCGTTTGTGGGTTTGGGGAGAGTGAGAAAGAGATAGAGAGGGAGGAAGAAAATTGAGAGAAAGAGAGAGAGGGGGGGACAGACAGATAGACGATAAAGATATGTCTAACTTGCTTGTACAAACGTTCCCCCCCCATGCACGAAGCCCGCACGTCGCACAGCGTGCGCGCCGCGCCACACACACACACACACCACACACACACACACACACACCCCACACCACACCAAAGCATGTACTCACAAATCCCCCAAAAACAAAATGCTTTTAGAATGCAATCCAAAAAAGATAGATCCCCCCCGGGGGTTTTAAAGCTGAAGTTTCCCTTTCTGTATTAGAAGCAATCATTTCACAGTTCACACTATTCTAAAAAAAAAAAAAAAATAAAAAAAAATAAAATAAAAAAAAACAAGCAAGCTGTGGCTCTTACCCAAAATTTGCCCAAAGGTTCCTCACACAACACCCACACCACACACACCCCAACCACACACCCCCACAACAAAACAAAAGGGACGACGCACGCACGCACGCACGCTGCCGCACACACACACACCACACACCAACCCCCACACCACACAACACACCCCAACACACCACGCACGGGAAACCGCATCACATGCCACACGCCACAATCTAAATAAAATATTGCTCGGTTTTTCGTCTGCCTGTTTGCTATACACGGCCCCAGTTTTGGACCGAACGCCCCCAAAATTTTGGGATAAGTACCTTGGTTTTCCCACAAAAACCAAAACGGGGCTATCACGGACCTTGGTCGTGAAGAATTTGGGTCACAACGTAAATGGACATCGGGAAAATACACGACAAAAACCCCCCGGGGCGGACGGGGTCGAGGCGCGTAAATGCTAGTTTTTTAAAAATAAATATAATTTTAAATATATATATATAATATTAAAATTTGGAGAGGATTCTTGTGTGTGTGTGTGTGAGGGTTGTTGGTTTTGTGGGTGTGTTTGGTGTGCATGCGTGCGTGTATGGGGTGTGTGGGGGTGCGCGGGGCAAGCGTGCGCACACCTTTTCTTTCCCGTTTTTCCAAAAAATTTCAAACTTAAGGGTTTCTCAAAATTTTTGATTAGTAAGAAGAGAAGAAGAAGAAGAAGAAAAGGAAGAGGAGAGAAAGAGGGGGAGAGAGGAGAGAGAAAGGGCTGGAGAGAGGAGAGGGAGAGGAGAGAAGAGAGAGAGTAAAATGTCACGCACGGCATTCAAGGGGCAAAATTGCTATTTAAGGGGGAGTTTTTGCAGCAGTAGTTTTTTTTTTTTCCCTTTTCGTAGGGGAGTTACGGCTGTTTTATTTTTTTTGTGGTTTTTTTGGGTGGGGGTCATTGGGTAGGTGCGACAAAAGGGGTGAAGTTTTTGCCAGTTTGACTGACCCTTGTGATTTTTGGGGGTTTTTGCCTTGGGGATTTTTGGGTGAGTTGCCAACTTTGGAGATCGGTGCTTGTATTGGGTGTCACATTTGGTCTTTTTGTACAAAGGTTTGGGGGTTTCGTTTAATTGGAGGGAATTTAAAAATAGAGTCTGTGCCGAACACAGTTGTTTCCCCTATTGGGAAGGTGGTCTCTCCCTAGGGACTTTGCTTTATTGGTTTCTGGAATTGTGTTTGGTTTACCCGATTGTCTTATCATGCCCCCATCTGGGGGTTTTTTTCGTGCCGTTCCCCGGGGTTTTTGAGATGGTCGAAGTAGGGGGGCCTTTCGTTTATGAGTCTGCAACTTAAGTGTCGTTGTTTTTTGACGCTGATTTGTGTTTGCGACTCCCGGCCGAGACGGGGTTTTGAACCACGTCGGTGAGGCGGTTTTGCCATTTGTTTGGGGCTGCCCCGGGAAAAAAAATCGGGGTGTCCCTTTTGGCAGTTGGGTTCCCGAAGTTTTGTGTGTCGGTGTTGCCACCCGTGTCCCCGCCCTTTAAAAGGGGGCGAGGGTTTTTCCCCGTCAGAGTTGTCTGGGGGTGTTTGTCCTGTATTGTCTTCTTGGGCATCGTAACCCCAGGTAGAAGGGGGCGGTTGTTTTTTGAAGAAGGGGGTTGGAGGTAGATGATTTGGATCGAAAAAGCTCGTTTTTAATAGGCGAAACTGAGAAGCGCGATTCAGTTTAGTTATTATATATTTGAAACAAAAAAACAAAAAAACAAAACCCCAAAAACAGAGGGTTTGGGGGCCCTAAATCGTGCCGGCTGTAGACAGGGGGGAAGGGGTGAGAGGGAGGTGTCAGTGCTTGAGCCGCTACTGTTTCAGGGGAGAGAAAATGTCATCGGCCGCCGCGCCGAAAATTTGGTATGTGCGGTGGGTTTTGGTTTTTACTGCATGTTCTCCCCTCGTTCGTTGAAAAAGAATTTAAAACAAAAAACCCAAAAACAAAAAAAACGTGGTATTTTTATTCCCGGGAAATTTTCCAGTCAAAAACCTGGGTTTGATATATGAAAAAAGATGAGGATTTAATAAGGGTTTTTGTTTATTCTTTTTTTCTTTTGATTTGGGGAAGAAAATTATTTTGTATGCCCCCCTTTTCGTATGAAGGGGCTGTTGCGCCCAACGTAAGGGGGGGGGGATGGTGGTGTGCTTTTACCCGAGTGGGGAAGAGGGAGTGTGAAGGTGGATATTGTAGTTGGAAAAAAAAAAGGTAAAAGGGTTTTTTGTGGAAGTTGGGGAATTATATGACATTGGGGGTTGAATTGATGAATATTTGCGGGTTATGCATTGATTTTATTAATGCTTAGTTTTTTTTCTGTGATTATGATTTGGGAAATTGGAAAGGTAGTTTTTAAATTTATTTTGTTTTTTTTAAATTTGTGCAGTGATTTTTTTGCAAGTTGAAATTGAAGGCGTTGCCCATCACGTAAGCCCACAGGGGGGCGCCGCCTGTCGCCCCTTTTGTTAGTATGTCTGGGTCTTCGTTTATATATGGTCCGGTCATTTGTTTTCGATGCATGGTTTTGTGATACTGCGCTGTTTGAGTTCAGGGCAGTGACAGTGGTCATTCATTTTATTATTGGATTATGATCATATCGGGGTTGACCCCAAAATTTCTTTATTTGCAGCGGCGAGGCCCTTTCCCCTCTCTGGTGTTTTTGTTTGGTTGAAAGTTTGGGATTCATTTATGCCCTTAAGAAAAGTCATTCTTTATTTTTTTACTCCCTCATCTGTTGTGTATTGCTGTTAGGATCTACAGTTTCGCACCTTCCGGGGCAGGTGTTGGTGAGAAATATGGGGGAGTTGGGGTTTTCGGTCAAAATTGTAAGATTAAACCACAGTGCCAGTCTACAAAATGCACCACGTAAAAACTGATTCCCCAATGCACGCACAAAAAAGGGCAAGTTCGCTCGCGTCCGTCATCGCAAACACGTTCACATTTTGTTCTCTTACTTTTCTGTCTTCTTGTTAGCCTAGGTTGGGCCCGCAATTACCTGAAAAAGGTTTTGGGATGAGGAAAAGGGTAGAAAAAAAAAGAAATACCCCCGCATTCTTACAGAAGGAACGAGATCTTTAGAAATGTTAAGTTCACATGGACTGTACATGTTGGAAAAAATCCTGTTTTAGAAAGAGATTAGGACAATCACCGGGGACATTGTTTAAGCTGAAAAAAAAAAAAAAACAGATGCAGCACAAGTCTTGACAAAACGTTTCTCTCAACATGTGGTGATTTGGAACCCCTTCCTTCCGTGTTTTCAAGCACCTTCCCCTTAACAGTTTGAAAAAAAGCTGGGCTTTTCCATGAAAAAGGGCATTATAGTTTTGATGTCCTCCCCCCTTGTTTTGATCAAAACATAAGTAGTTTTCAGCAAAAAAAATTTTGGAAAATTTTAATGGGTTTTAAAACACCACGAAAATTTTACACTGTCCAGAAGAGTACAAATCAGAATCCAAAAAATCTTAAAAAACAAACGATTTTAAAAAATAAAAAATTTTTTTAGTTTCACAGAACAAACCTTTTGAAATTTGGTTTAAAAAAATCCAGCCTCAAACGTTTTTTTTGGGAATTTTTTTAGAACACAAAGGGCCCGAAAGATGTGTAATTTGCGTTTCCCCATTTCTACTTTTAAAATTCAATGACGCAAAAAAGGAAAAAAAATCCCCCAATACTTTCCATTTTCAACTCCAGAAATGAAAATCGTTTAAAAGCATACTCCCCGTTTTTCTTTCCTAAGCAAACTCGTCAACCCTTTTTATGAAAACAAACAGCTAAAAGAAAAAATTTTTTTTTCATCCCCCAAATCCTAAAAAAAAAACTCCTATTTAGTAACAATAGGAAGGAAAAAATGTATAATGAAAAAGTGAAATTTAAACACTCCCTTTCACTAAATTTCACCCAACTGTTGAAATAAAATGGTAAAAATTTCTTCAAACCTCAAAAATAAATAAACGTAGATTACAAGCTTTGTAACGAGATTACAGTTTTTTTCCCATTTCCAAAACTTTCCCAAAAGACGAAAATACCCGGAAAAAAATGAAACAAAATGAAAGATTTTGAAATTGTATTTTTTTTTAGCTTAAGTGGATTTCAACAAAGGGAAAAGTATATTCTCTGTCACGTGATTACTTCTGGGCAGTCTTGTACTTTCCGTTTTTAAGAAAAAAAACATTTAATGTAAAAAAAAAAAATCTTTTTGGGAAAATATTAAGGGAAAATCTCCCTTAAGTGGTGAATCATATGTGGTATTGAACACAGGCAAAGAAAAAAGGACGCAAAAAGCTGCCAAACCTAGCCATCCCCAAAAGATGGGAAAAGCCCCGTCACGACTTTTAGAACAAACCCGATGATCTGATCTTCCTGAAGTGAAATGTCCGCCCAATCGACCCGTTTTTTTGGTTTTTGTTAATGCAAGTCATCAAAGGACACCCACAATTCTCTTGGGACGTGGCCCCCACTTTTTTGGAGTTTTTCAATTTTTTTTTTCTTTTCCATGAAACCCTTTGCACTCTCCTTCTTTATCAATGTCCTTGACTTTCCCCAGTACCCCTCTTCTGATACAGCGCAAAAAAAGTACCTTTGTCAGGGTGAACGCCAGGGTTTTGGGAAACAGGGGGCGCTGGGCCTTTGGGCTTTAGTCGATGTTCCCCAAGTGAGGTCGACGTCCGAGATCCCCAAGTGTCCTGGGGTATGGTTTGGTGTCCATTGAGTCGATGGAGTTTTTAGTTGAGCTTGGAAATTTTCTTTCCCCTGGGGCTTGGTCCGCATTTATGGACCCCCGTCGACAAAAGGACAACGCAGAGGTTTTCTGGTCATGAGACGTTTCTTTACGGTAAACAGGTGTACTTTCATAGTTTTGCATGGGGGGTGTCTTTGGGCGGGTTTCTAAGATTTTTTTCTCTGTTTTACATCTTCCTCCTAACGAAGATGAAGTGAACCCCTTTTTTAGGTTCCTTTCCCCCTTTTAAAAAAGTCTTCAGACCCCGGATTGTCCTGCTTTGGGGGATCTAGGGGGCCCTCCTCTTTTCCACCCCCCAAGGGCCCTCACAGGGGGGCCCTTTTTTATGGCCGCTTTTGAAGAAGTTCCAACAGCCTTGAGGCAAGTACGTTTGCGTGATAGAATGACGTAGAACATAAATCGTTTCCCGTAAATACAAAGACAGAATGACAGACCAGCGACACAACAAACAGAAACACAAAAATTTTTCTCATTCTGATTGTAAATTACTCCCCTGGGGTACAATAAGTCCCCAAAATTTTTGTTTTGTAAGCTCGTTCCATTTTTTGAAAACTACGTTATCAATAACCCCCATCATTCCTTTCTTTTTTTCTTTTAAAACCACCCCGAAAATCATTGTTTTTTATCTAAAAAAACTTTTTTGCCTGTTCAAGTCCCAAAATTCCAACTTTCTATTCTTTCATTGTGAAAAAAGTATTAATGATATGGTTCCCAAGGAATGATTCTCCGTTTCCATCACTTTCTTCACCATAGTGCAGCTGTTTTGCTGCACCCCCCCATTTGGGCAACAAAACATGACGGCTTTTTATAGATTCAAAAACATTAATTTGCGGCTTTCTGAACGGCTTTTGCAACAAGACACTTTCGAGAAACAACAAGTTAATGAAGGTATGTAAGCTACGTTACAATGACATTGCACATTGTGCATTAAAAAAAAAAATACCCAAAACACATCACGCCCGATTTTTTTGGGTTTAACCCTTTCATCTCAAAAATTCTATCCATGCTCTATCCCCCCACTCTTATTTTGCCGAAAACCCCCCTTTTCAATACAAATCCGTCCTTCCCTCTACTTTTTTCCAAAATTAACACGTTTTCTAAACAAAAATTTAAAACCCCCCCAAAAACCCCAAAAATTGACTAATCAGTACTTTTAAAAAAGGGGGGTTTTTTGTGCAAAAAAAAGCTTGGTGATTAGACCTGGAATTTTACATTCTCCCGTTTGACTAGATAAATTGCAAGTCCCTCTAAAATGTGTCAACGTTTATGCTGCCCGTTTTTACATAGATTTAAAGTTGAAGCCCTAACTGTGTCAAAAAGTTCAGCTGCCCGTTTGAATAGTTTTGTTGCAAGCCCCCCTTTAAATGTGTAAACGTTTATGCATGCCCCTTTGACATGATATTAAGTTGCAAACCCCCCCAAAATGTGTCAAAAGATCAAAGATCCCTTTGTCCAGTTACGAGTACCCCAAAAAAACCCCAGGATATTTCAACTTTCACTTTTGGAATTAAAATAATACTGTGCAAACTGAAAGCTTTCTAAATTTTAGGGTTTTGCATAATTGTGGTGTTTTTAAAAATTTTTTTTATTTAAGAGAATAGTTTTTTAAAGGGTTTAAAAACAACTGTACTTTAAATCTTTTTGATCTATTTGACAATTTCATATTAAAAGCTTTGCAATTTTTCACAAAAACACAATTTAATAATAAATTTTCTCTCTGATCATAAATAGTAATTTATTCGGGGGGACAATTCTTTTTTGCTAAATTTAAAAGGGGGAAAAATCACTTTAATTTTTATTTTGGTTGATTATTTGATTGTTAAAGATTCTCTGGGTGTGTGAACAAGGGAAAAAAATCAATATCTACAAAAATGCGCCCAAAGCGAAAAAAACCCCCAAACTCAAAATAGGCCTCAGCCGCCCCCAAGTTCAAAAGGTGGGGCCATTGCAGCGTTTTTACGGCCCAGCTGCGGCTTACTTATTTTTTAAATTTTTGATTTATTTGGTTTTTAAAAAAGAAGCCCCAAGTAGTACAAGGGTTATTAATTCTTTACGGGGATTGGGAGGGGGAGGGGATAAAGACAGCTGAGGAGGTTTGAAGAAAAATTTAAATTTCTGATCTTTTGAACGCATAAAAATTCGAGAAAGCGTAAAGCAGGGTTTTTTAGCAAAATACCGAAATTTTTGGCCCCCCAACCCGCTGTAAATTTTTTTGCCATTTTTTGTTGAAATATGGCTCTGAGGATCTAATCTACTGTTTCCCCCCGAGGGGCCC
>JAMYXO010001062.1:0-12500 GCA_033310375.1 Conus canariensis
TACTGTGAAGGGTCGCCATGATGTCCTTCAGCGTCGGGTCTCCGGCCGTCCGTGAAGGGTAAGAAGCTCCAGCAGAGCTGTCACTGGTGCTCTTCAAGCGGGACTGCCGCAGACTTTCCGCCTTTCTGCCAGGTCCAGGTCCAGGGTTCAGCTCCACGTCTCCATAGCAATGTAGAAAAACGCCGGCATATAAATTGGCCAGGAGCAAGGCAACCATGACACCTTGTACCCGTTTGCGTAGTTTTAATGTCCGAAAGAACATGGCTTTCTTTTTCAACACTCGTCGAGCCATGAAATGTATGAAGACCGGCACAGATCCTCCGCACACTGACCGGAAACTTAAAGCAGCTTCCGGTGTTACAGAGAATATTGACTCATAGAAATTTGACTCCCCGGTTCTTTTTTCTCCGGAGAAAAATGAACCGTTCAGTTTTCTACAGGTTTTGGAGTCAATATTCTACGGAGAATATTCTACGGAGAATAGAGAGACCTGGACGTAGTGTGGCTTGATCTGGCAAACGCATATGGATCTGTGCCCCATGAGATGATACAGTTGGCTCTTGAGATGTACCATGTGCCAAAGAACATCCGCGACATGCTCAAGAAGTACTTCAATGGCTTCTCAATGCGGTTCTCTACCAAGGAGTACACAACAGACTGGATCAACTTGGAAGTGGGTATTGCAATGGGCTGTGCAATTTCCCCAATACTGTTCGTGCTGGCAATGGAACTCATCTTGAAAGCAGCAACAAACAACGCGAGACAAACAGACCTTGGCGATGGATACAAGATGCCTCCTCTCAAGGCCTTCATGGATGACACTACAGTGATTTCATCCAGAGAAGACGAGACACGTCATGTGCTGGAGAGGCTGGACGACATAGTTGCCTCATCCAGAATGAAGTTCAAGCCAAAGAAATCACGGAGTCTCTCACTGAGGAAAGGAAAAGTGGCCGGATCTGTGGTCTTCAGTGTTGCCAACCAGGCCATTCCAACAGTCACAGAAGAACCAGTCAAGAGCCTTGGAAGATGGTATGATGATACGCTGAAAGACACACAAAGAGCAAAAGAAACCAAGCAGATGGCGGAGGAAGGCTTGGAGACCATTGACCAGTGTGGGCTCCCTGGCAAATACAAGGTCTGGTGTCTGCAGTTCATGCTGATACCAAAGCTCCTATGGCCTCTGATGATATACGACATCTGCACCAGCATAGTGGAGGCAATGGAAGCCAAAATCAACAAGTTCACAAGGAAATGGCTTGGTGTCCCACCCTGTCTGACTGACATAGCGCTGTACTGTCGCCAAGCAAAGCTGAAACTACCACTGAAATCCATCCTGGAGGAATACAAAGCAGGGAAGATCAGACTTCAAAGCATGCTGGAGGACTCAGGAGACAAGGTGGTAGAAGCAATCAAGCCCCAGCTGAAGACAGGCAGAAAATGGAAAGTTCAAGAGGCGATGGATTCTGCAAAAGAAAGTCTCAAGATCAGAGAAATAACAGGACACACACAGACCAACAGACAAGGACTGGGGGTGACCAAAACTGAATGGTGGTCAAAGGCCAAAGGAAAAGCCAAAAGAGACATGATGATTCAGGAGATGAGAAAAGAAGAAGACCAAAAAAGACTCCAAAAAGCAGTCCAGCAGAGCCAGCAAGGGCAATGGACAACGTGGGAGAATGCACTCCAAAGAAGTCTCACTTGGAATGACATTTGGCACATGGCCCCTCTCAGGATCAGCTTCATTCTCAGATCTGCATATGACCTTCTGCCCTCAAATGCAAACCTGGTGAAGTGGGGGAAAACAGACGATCCTGCATGCCCCCTCTGCCATGAAAAACAAACAGTGGAGCATGTCCTAAGCTCATGTAAAGTAGCCCTGGCTCAAGGAAGGTACACATGGAGGCACAACCAAGTGCTCAAAGAGATTGTACAAGTAGTCTGGGCTAGTACCAACACCACAAAAGGGAAAATCAGGACTCCAAAAGCACCCGCAACATTCTTCACGGCAGGAGGCAGCAAATCATGGCCAAGAACAACAGTGCCACTCGAAACATGCAGGCAGAGTCTGCTGGACGGGGCAGATGACTGGGAGTGCACTGCAGACCTCCCAGAATGGAAGAGTCACCCAGAGATCATCAGCAAGAGTGGCATGAGACCAGACATAGTAGTCCACTCTAAGTCAACCAAGCAGCTGATCATGATCGAGCTCACGGTGCCATATGAGAACAGAATGGAGGCAGCTCAAATCTACAAGACTGAAAAGTATGCTGATCTGGCAAACAGCCTGAGGAGAGAAGGCTATCAGGTCAAAGTCCTCACTGCAGAAATTGGAGCTAGGGGGTTTGTAGGAACGTCTGCATACAGCCTCATGAAACAGCTCTCAGTTGCAGGGAAGGAAAAAACCAGAGCCCTGAAAGCAATGGCAGAAGCGGCAGAGAGGTGTTCAAGCTGGATCTGGTCAAGGAGGAACAAAAGTGAACTTCATAAGGCTTAATTTCCCTACAAATATCAGGTGTCCCTGTGGCTCAGTGGTTAAAGCGCGAGTCATTAAGTGGAAAATGAGCATGTCCAGAGGGTCATGGGTTCGAATCCCAGCCATGGCTCGTCCCAAGATGGAAAAAAAAAAAAAAAAGGGGGCAGCAGAGGGACATCAGGAATCATGAACCGGGTGTGGCCCAACCCCCCTAGAGTGTCAGGAGATAAGGGCCGAAACACTTGCTTGAAGGGGGCTTCTCTTCTGAGGACTCTCTGCTGCCACGCTCTCCACGAGTTTCTTTCTACTGACTCCTTCTGTAGAATATTGACTCCCATGGTTATGGAGAATATTGACTCTCGTAGAAAAAATGACTCATGTGTCAATTTTAGTTGCTACTATGTTTGATTCATAAGTATATATACGTATCTTGATAATTATTCATCCATCCCAATATTCTTCTTATAAAACACACTGGTTAATTAATTTGTTGATTGTTTCAGTCGATGAATTTCAAAATTATCTATTATTATTGATCCAGTTGCAAAGTGAGACGACTGCAGGCGGAAATCTAAACAAATCTTACATAAATGTTAGCGAACCGCCCAGAGAAACGTTGACAAACGAGTCACAAGACAAAACACAACGCGTTTCGACCTCTTAGGTCTTCTTCAGGTAAGACACAAACAAATAGAACAACGAAAACTCACTTAGATTTGATCGCTTCAGAGTTCAGTGCAAGGAAGGTGTTGTGTTTTGTCTTGTGACTCGTTTGTCCACGTTTCCCTAGGCGGTTCGCTATTATTATTATCATTAGTAGTAGTAGTAGTAGTAGTAGTAGTAGTAGTAGTAGTAGTAGTAGTAGTAGTAGTATCTCATTATAATTGTTAGTGATGAATGCACATGTTGACGTGAGCGTGCGTGTTGGGTTAGCACACGGCGCTTTGGGCTAAATTCATTTGGAACTGCGCCTGTCATCATCATCATCATCATCATCATCATCACTTTTGTTGTTGGTGGTGCATTTTTGTTTGTTTGTTTGTTTTATTGCTGACGCTGTTGCTTTTTCTACAACTATCACTGTTTAATGCAGATTGTTATTATGATATTAAGTAGAAACGAATAGATAATGACCACTATTGCGGTCTCTGGTCAAAGTCCTGTCATTGCGGCAAGCTGCAAGGAGCACAGCTTCGTTTGTCGGCTAAACGACATCCGTTTTCAGACTGTGAAGTTACGATAAAAGCGCATAAAGACTGAAACATGTTGCAAGACTTTTAAAAGACGCCGACACGGCCAAGGCATTAGCTGAGTCAGTCTATGCGCATGCCAAAAAGTTCAGCAACCGAGCTCTGAAAACAAGGAATCAAAGAATTTTTATGTAGTAATCAATAAGATTTTTCAGACAATTTTTTACACGAAATGATAGTTCATTAAATGTTACAAGGGTGTGCTTTTGAGGAAAAGTTATCAGACTTGGCAGTAAACTTTCATTATTGGAACCTTGCATGTGTTTTGAAAAATATGCCTATCTGAAATAAACTGGCAAAACTATCGGCTCGGGTAGCATGCAGGATGGGCACAGTCATATTGGTTGATCTCCGCATAAACAAGTCTCCCGTATAATTATTTTGACAGTTTCGCAGCATGCAGGATGATACAGGTCGATAGATCTCCACTATAAAATATGCTTGAAAGGATCATGGGTCGATGATTGACTATGGTCTGAACTTCTGTTCAATTTTTGAGAACCATATCAGCATCCCTTCTCACACACAGAGACATACAAACATACATACCCTAAATACATAAGAACAAGCAAGTCAAAGCATGAAATAAATGAAGTTTAAAAAGTGAAAATCAATCAAATTAGACAAACCCTGCAGAAACTGTGCATTTACAAACTCAGTTATAAAGTAAGTTTATACATAGATCTATGGACATGGAGACCTATATTGCTGTGCAGATCTACTAATGCGCGGATCTACCAAACAATATAGTCAGTGTGCTATGCAAATGCAACGAGGGGTGCATTATAATCTGACTTGAGTATAAACTGAACAGTCCGAATGGTGAATCATAGGCAGAATAAATTTCCGACAATGTTCTCTCGGGGTTCAGTTTGAGATTGGTCTCTGAACGACATGGATGCTGCCAAGATAGATGAACTGAAGAAGTACATCAGAGAAAAGATCATACCACACAGAATTAAAAAGAGTTCTGACACTACAAAAAGAAATTTTCGAAGAGACCGCAAGAAGTTCTTTCTTTCTGAGAGCAACGATCTGTTTTACAAGAATCGACAAGGCGAAAGTCTGCGAGTTCTTTCCACAGAAGCGCTGCTCAGTGTCCACGCCCATCAACACGGCGGCCACCTGGGTGTGAACAAGACATAAGTACAATGATCAACCATTTCTATTTTATCGGCGTGTTGATGTCTTTGCTATCTATTCCCTCCCCCCCCCCCCCCCCTTTTTTTTTTCCAATAGTACTTTACAAGTAGACCCTGCAGTAGAAAGAAACTCGTGGAGAGCGTGGCAGCAGAGAGTCCTCAGAAGAGAAGCCCCCTTCAAGCAAGTGTTTCGGCCCTTATCTCCTGACACTCTAGGGGGGTTGGGCCACACCCGGTTCATGACTCCGGATGTCCCTCTGCTGCCCCTTTTTTTCCCATCTTGGGACGAGCCATGGCTGGGATTCGAACCCATGACCCTCTGGACATGCTCATTTTCCACTTAATGACTCGCGCTTTAACCACTGAGCCACAGGGACACCTGATATTTGTAGGGAAATTAAGCCTTATGAAGTTCACTTTTGTTCCTCCTTGACCAGATCCAGCTTGAACACCTCTCTGCCGCTTCTGCCATTGCTTTCAGGGCTCTGGTTTTTTCCTTCCCTGCAACTGAGAGCTGTTTCATGAGGCTGTATGCAGACGTTCCTACAAACCCCCTAGCTCCAATTTCTGCAGTGAGGATTTTGACCTGATAGCCTTCTCTCCTCAGGCTGTTTGCCAGATCAGCATACTTTTCAGTCTTGTAGATTTGAGCTGCCTCCATTCTGTTCTCATATGGCACCGTGAGCTCGATCATGATCAGCTGCTTGGTTGACTTAGAGTGGACTACTATGTCTGGTCTCATGCCACTCTTGCTGATGATCTCTGGGTGACTCTTCCATTCTGGGAGGTCTGCAGTGCACTCCCAGTCATCTGCCCCGTCCAGCAGACTCTGCCTGCATGTTTCGAGTGGCACTGTTGTTCTTGGCCATGATTTGCTGCCTCCTGCCGTGAAGAATGTTGCGGGTGCTTTTGGAGTCCTGATTTTCCCTTTTGTGGTGTTGGTACTAGCCCAGACTACTTGTACAATTTCTTTGAGCACTTGGTTGTGCCTCCATGTGTACCTTCCTTGAGCCAGGGCTACTTTACATGAGCTTAGGACATGCTCCACTGTTTGTTTTTCATGGCAGAGGGGGCATGCAGGATCGTCTGTTTTCCCCCACTTCACCAGGTTTGCATTTGAGGGCAGAAGGTCATATGCAGATCTGAGAATGAAGCTGATCCTGAGAGGGGCCATGTGCCAAATGTCATTCCAAGTGAGACTTCTTTGGAGTGCATTCTCCCACGTTGTCCATTGCCCTTGCTGGCTCTGCTGGACTGCTTTTTGGAGTCTTTTTTGGTCTTCTTCTTTTCTCATCTCCTGAATCATCATGTCTCTTTTGGCTTTTCCTTTGGCCTTTGACCACCATTCAGTTTTGGTCACCCCCAGTCCCTGTCTGTTGGTCTGTGTGTGTCCTGTTATTTCTCTGATCTTGAGACTTTCTTTTGCAGAATCCATCGCCTCTTGAACTTTCCATTTTCTGCCTGTCTTCAGCTGGGGCTTAATTGCTTCTACCACCTTGTCTCCTGAGTCCTCCAGCATGCTTTGAAGTCTGATCTTCCCTGCTTTGTATTCCTCCAGGATGGATTTCAGGGGTAGTTTCAGCTTTGCTTGGCGACAGTACAGCGCTATGTCAGTCAGACAGGGTGGGACACCAAGCCATTTCCTTGTGAACTTGTTGATTTTGGCTTCCATTGCCTCCACTATGCTGGTGCAGATGTCGTATATCATCAGAGGCCATAGCAGCTTTGGTATCAGCATGAACTGCAGACACCAGACCTTGTATTTGCCAGGGAGTCCACACTGGTCAATGGTCTCCAAGCCTTCCTCCGCCATCTGCTTGGTTTCTTTTGCTCTTTGTGTGTCTTTCAGCGTATCATCATACCATCTTCCAAGGCTCTTGACTGGTTCTTCTGTGACTGTTGGAATGGCCTGGTTGGCAACACTGAAGACCACAGATCCGGCCACTTTTCCTTTCCTCAGTGAGAGACTCCGTGATTTCTTTGGCTTGAACTTCATTCTGGATGAGGCAACTATGTCGTCCAGCCTCTCCAGCACATGACGTGTCTCGTCTTCTCTGGATGAAATCACTGTAGTGTCATCCATGAAGGCCTTGAGAGGAGGCATCTTGTATCCATCGCCAAGGTCTGTTTGTCTCGCGTTGTTTGTTGCTGCTTTCAAGATGAGTTCCATTGCCAGCACGAACAGTATTGGGGAAATTGCACAGCCCATTGCAATACCCACTTCCAAGTTGATCCAGTCTGTTGTGTACTCCTTGGTAGAGAACCGCATTGAGAAGCCATTGAAGTACTTCTTGAGCATGTCGCGGATGTTCTTTGGCACATGGTACATCTCAAGAGCCAACTGTATCATCTCATGGGGCACAGATCCATATGCGTTTGCCAGATCAAGCCACACTACGTCCAGGTCTCTCTTTTCTGTTTTTGCTTTTTGGATTGCGTCCCAGATCATTGTGGCGTGTTCTACACAGCCCGCCACGCCTGGGATGCCACCTTTCTGGACTGACACATCCAAGTAATTGTTTTCCATCAGGTACTTGGTCAGCCTTGCTGCCATGACAGAGAAGAAGATTTTCCCTTCGACGTTCAGTAGTGATATTGGCCTGAACTGGCTAATGTCACTTGAGTTTTGCTCTTTGGGGATGTACACACCATCTGCCGTCATCCACTGGCCGCTGATCTTCTGGTTTCTCCAAGCCGATCGCAGCAGCCTGTGGAGCCACTCCAGCACCTTGGGACATTTCTTGTAAAGCTGGTAAGGTATTCCGTTTGGCCCTGGTGATGATTTGGCTCTGGCTTTGTCGACCACCTTCTTGATTTCCGCCAACGTTGGAGGCTTGCCATTGAACTGTTCCTCAGGGTTGGTTGGCCACACCAGACCTTGAATGTCGAGTGGTGCTTTGCTCTGTGGGTCAGAGTATGTTTTCCTCAGATGCTGCTCAAGAACTCCTTTGTCCACACTTAGGGTCCCAGATTTTGGCTGCTCAAACAGTGTTCTGGCAAACTGGAAGGGTCTCTGAAGAAGCGCTCTTGTGTCTTCTTCTTTTTGCTCTTCCTCCTCCTCGCAGATTCCGCTTTGCTGAGGGCACTGTGTTTTTCTTTCAGGTCTTTCCACAGTTTTTCCAAGCCTTGTTTTTCAGCTGGCAGTGCGGTCTTCATTTGCATCTTGAGGTTTTTCTTTTGGACCCTGATCTTGTCCATCTTTTCTTGGCGTCTGGATTTCTTTGGAGGTGTTTTCTCTTTGGGTAGTTTTGCTCCATAGGCGTCTCTACATGTGGCATACACAATGTCCCCATATGTGGCTAGTTTGTGTTCCAGGGTGCTTTTCCCTATCAGTGCATCGAGTCTTTGGACGATTTTTGCATCCAGTTTCTCCCAATCTTCAGTTTCGTTTGCTCGTGGCAGGTTGAGTTTCAGGCGCCTGGCATCGAGGGCCTGTGCAAATTCCTCATCCGAACCAACAGCGTGGATGTCCTTGGCACTGTGGTTTAAATCCTGGCCTTGGTCTTCCGACGTCTTATCTGCTGATGCAGTGCGCTGCTGCTCATTCAGATGAGTCTTCACACATCCCATCTTTGTTCTGTGGATCTTCATGCCACGGGTGGTAGCGAAACGCTTTCCACAGACACATGGATATTCCATTTGGTCCATGTTCATAGTCCGTTTGGGATTTGCAGTCATGATTGGTTGAGCACCGATGGATTCATCATTCTCTCCCCCTTTCGGTGAATCCTGGGAGCATCTTTTCCTTTTATTTTTAGTAGCCACATGTTTAAGGCAAAGTGGGGAGCCAGCCCACAGAGCCCTTGGTTCTGGTCTTTCCCAGTGTCCTCCGGTCTTTCCCGGACGTCCTCCGGCCTATTCCCGGAAGTCAATGGTTTACCCATGCATAATACCACTCTGCTAAACAACGCAGCCCTTACCAAAGGCAAAAAAGTATTGTTTGTTTCTGGTAACATGGCTGAAAAAATAGGGTAGGTCAGATGTTTTTTACAGATTTTTTTTTGTGTGGTTTTTTTCAGCACAAAACCTGCAAAATCTTACCTCTGCTGGAAGAAAACGGTTTGTCTCAAGAAGGAGAATGACGACTCAAACTGTGTTTGCAATCCTGGCGTAAACTTGCAGCTAAAATAAAGGTATGTCACTGCCAGCGTCAATTTACTGTAGTTTCCAAAAGCATGGTACTAAGGTCTTCCACAAAATCGACTTTCGATGTAAGCTTGACTGCTGTGTGAGTGTGTGTGTGTGTGTGTGTGTGTGTGTGTGTGTGTGTGTGTGTAAGGAGAATAAAAGAAAAAGTCTAGGGTCGGTAGGGAAAATTAGGTAGGGTCGTGTGACCAGAGACAACTTTTTTCTTTGGACAAAGCTCTTTGCTCTTTCTGACATGCGTTTTTGCGTTTGCTTACATGTGTTGTAAAGTTAAACTGTTGAAAAACCACAAAGTCTATAAACAGCAAAACTGGCACATATTTCAAACACAATAATTCTGAGAAGTTTCGAGCCACACTATCTTCGTTTGCTACTTGCAAACAACGTCACGAAAGTAAAGTGAAGTAAATTATTATGTCATGCTAACAAGACAGAAGGCCCAGACAGTTCACCAACTGCGTGCGGCACTTGTTCTTTGCACCGCCACTCTGAAAAGACACCAAAATCTGTTCGTCGTGACCTTGTGACCATTACCACGGTAGAGTTGCTTTAATGAGTTAATCTTAATATTTTACACACACACACACACACACACACACACACACACACACACATTAAAAACTTTTTTTTTATATGGAAGGCGAGATGAAGCCAGGAAACTCTCTCACCTGCTTTTTATCAGACAGTGAATGTAGTCTTGAAGTCCAAACCAAACTGAAAATCCACAGCAACCTCTGTCTCTTTAGCTAGTTGTCCGTCTATCTCTCTGTCTGTACGAATTTTGGATGTAGGAATCGACCAAGACAAAGATGAATCTTGTACGAGACCAACTTCACAAACCACTGTTATTACTGCTGCTGGTGCTGCTTCGCAGACCCGCACGCACGTACATACAATGTGCACGCCAGCACACACGCACACGTACGCATACAGACACACACGGCTGCAAATTCATGTTTCGCGCGCGCGCGCGCGCGCGCGCGCGCGCACACACACACACACACACACACACCGTATTATAAAACACAAAAGTTCATGTACGTCGACGCGACCACATCAACCAGGCTGCGGCACACATACATTACACTGTCACAATACATTCTAGCCAACGAGATCCCAATTCACAGATACACAACCATTCCATCTTTGTCAATAGCAATATTATTTCCAACAACAAGTCAGTCAGACGAATAAAACATTAGAGAACGACACTGATTAAACATGACCAAATAAATACGTTAGGCTTCTAGCCAAAGTCCCCAAAATCTACCATTGGCTACATTTTACACTTGGCATCAAAACTACGCCGGATAATAATTAATCAATCAATAAATAAATAACGAAATAATTCCCTAAAAATGAAGCTCTGAGTCCGATTGGGTGTTTTTTCTGGGTCCAGGTTATCTTAGGTATATGTACTGCTCAAGGAACAGCCTGCTTGATATGTGATTTAAAGCAACAGCATTATCACTTGGAAGGAAACCATCTAAAAGAGCCGTTCAGCTGCATGACTATCTTTTCACACACACACACACACACACACACACACACACACACACACACACACACACACACGCACGCACGCACACACACACACACACACACACACACACACACACACACACACACACACACACACACACACACACACACACACACACAATTGCAATTATCAAAGCCGCTTTGTACGCCAGCACATGCCCATACGCGCAATTTAACACGGCCAGAGTGATCTGACCTTTCACTCGTAGACTTTAGTTTTCTTGTGAGGTTTATGGTTGTGAAATACAACGAACCAACCAAGTTTCCTTTAGATCCGTTTTATAAATCCCAAGAAACAGCTGTGAAGAAAAATTAACGTGGCCATTGCTACCTTGATCTTTGAGTCACAAACCCTTTTTTTTTCTCTTTTTTTCTTTTTTTTTTGTGAAGGTGATAATTGTGGATAGCAACTAACCCACCAACTTTCGTTGAGATCTGTCCAATAGTTCCCGAAAAATCCCCGAGAAACAGCTACGAAGGAAAATTAACGTGACCAGTGACTTTCACCTTTGATCCATAGACCTGAACTTTCTTGTTAGAGTGATGAATGTGAAACGCGTACAAGCAATCCATCAAGTTAATTCAAGATCCATCCAGCAGTTTACGAAAAACAGCTTTTTGTTCTTTTTTTTTTTCTTTTTCTTTTTTTGCGTACTGTCATACAAACACACACTGTGACAAACTAACGGAGCTGAAAACTCACCTGAGTTTGCAAACTGCAACAAAATTGACACAGGAGTCATTTTTCTACGGGAGTCAGTATTCTCGTAACCATGGGAGTCAATATTCTACAGAAGAAGTCAGTATTCTCCGTAGAATATTGACTCCAAAACCTGTAGAAAACTGAACGGTTCATTTTTCTCCGGAGAAAAAAGAACCGGGGAGTCAAATTTCTACGGAGTCAATATTCTCCGTAACACCGGCACCGTCCAACAGAAGGTACGACGAGCAGATCATGGAATATGGTAATGAACACTAAGTCGTCACACTGCCCACAAAGTTCATTTTTTACTTTTCAAGCTTTCATCTGTCAAAAGGCTTCCTCAGGAACACCGTCCAATCAATCAATCAATCAATCAATCAATCAATCAATATATATATAAGATAATGGTAGTAAGTACCAACAAAGATTTTAAAATGCTCAACCGTACTGGGAGCAACATTTGTTGAAAGGTAAGGCTTAAGGCTGTAGATAGAATTTTAAGCCTTACCTTTTAACAAATATATATATATATATATATATATATATATATATATGTGTGTGTGTGTGTGTGTGTGTGTGTGTGTGTGTGTGTGTGTGTGTGTGTGTGTTACGCTCGATGTGGATAATTTGCCTAATGTGAACACTAGGCAGAAAATTGCCTATAGTGCACATTAGGTACAATGACTTGCGTAATGTAAAAAATTGTCAACATTAGGCAAAAAGATGCCTAATGTTCACATTATGCAGTTCAATTTTGCCCGATGTGAATACGACTGCCTAACACACATTGTGCAGCTGCCACATAACAAACATGTAGAGACAGTGTTAAAACATCTTAATGGAATTGCAATTTAATAGAAAAGAACACATTTGCAATCACGAAACGGACACAGGCATAAAAAAAAAACTCTCAAAACATGATGTGGGCAATTGGCGAACATCAATGAAACACAATGACAAATCAATAAAAGAGAAAAACAAAGTCAGTCAAACAGATCTCAGGGTCCAGTCGAGTTTAGTCAGAAATTTTTGCATGATCTGCCCGGCTGATAGCGCGAGTTGCATTTCAGTTTTTTTCTTAGGCAGCTGCATCATCCTGATGTACATTGAGTTGTACATTGACACTTAGTATATCCTTGCCCGCCAGTGGCCCTTGCTGTTGCTGTTCTAATTGATAGGCAGACATCAGGACATCTGCTTTTATCAGTGGCTGATCGATTGCACTTAGGTCAGCAGCTGTA
>JAMYXO010001062.1:17500-20000 GCA_033310375.1 Conus canariensis
CGAATCTTTCTGTCATCATCCTCCCTGTGTGAACACGTTTAGGTGCCACAGTGGTCAATGTTCGCCATATGACGGGGTGTGTGATCAACAGTTTGATTGTTGGGATGAATCAGATGAAATGAACTGTAGAAGGTATGAAGTTGATGTGTTATATATATCACAGTATCATTATGTGTCCCCTGTTCTGATCAATTTTAATATCGATCTGACGGTAACATTGACCCGATGAAACCCAATGAGTCCTGTCCTGACAGCCACTACCGTTGTCCTGGTGAGTTCAATGACTGTCTACCTGTCTACACGCGCTGCCATGAAATGTACGGTTGTATTGACCATCAGGACGAAGAGGGATGTGAGGACATAACATGTCCTGGACTGTTTCGATGCAGAATTTCAAGGACATATTTGCACAGTGATCATTTATGTGATCGGGTGTCTCACTGTCCAATGCATGATGATGAAATGTTTTGTGAAATGACCTGTCCTTCAAACTGTCAATGTCAAGGTCATGCATTTCAGTGTGGTGGGCCATTCCTTGCAGCACTCTCCCTCGGCTCCGTTACCTGGATGCAACAGGTTCTGGCATGACACTATCTGATGTCAGCCACCATTTCTATATTATTCATCTCATATTTGCCCAGTGTTCTATAAGTCACATACCTAACATGACATTATTGAACGTACAATTCCTTGACCTAAGTGACAACCAACTGACACAAGTGAGTTTGGCACCTTTCCTTGGTCTGGAACGTCTGGAAACATTGTTGCTGTGTAGAAACCCTCTAACTGCACTCTTCATGGACGAAAGCTCTGCTGTCATGCAGAACAGTCTAAGAATCATTGATCTGTCACATACCTCACTCACACTGTTTGATCCCCAAGTCCTCTCGCCCTTTCATCGTATAGAGACTCTCAATCTGACTTTCACTTCCATTCACACTGTCCTCGGTAGTTTTCCATTCATGCCCCGGCTGACTGAGCTGCACCTGGATGACAGCCCAGTGACAGTGTTTCCACCTGATGTTTTCACACATCTTTTGCATTCATTTTCAATATATACAGGAAATTACAAACTCTGTTGCAACCAAATTCTACCTCGTAGCTTTGATAGCAGTTTTTGCTTTGCCCCCAAAGACGAGATTTCGTCATGTGAAGATTTGCTGCAGTCATGGACGTATCGTGCGTTTCTGTGGCTCATTGCCTGTCTGTCTCTTTCCGGTAACGTGTTCTGCTTTTGTGCGCGGATGTTTGTCAGAAACAGAAAGCTTGTGAGTGGGTTCAGTGTGTTTATTATCAACCTCACCATAGCTGACCTCCTGATGGGTCTCTTTATTGTCATTATTGGAGTTGCTGATGACAAATTCCGTGGAAACTACATGCATTGTGATGAACTGTGGAAAAACAGCGTGAACTGTCATGTGGCCGGATTTTTGTCTCTCCTGTCTAGTGAGGTGTCAGCTCTGATCATTTGCCTCATCACTCTGGATCGCTTTATTGTTCTTCGTTTCCCATTCAGCACTAAACGATTTGAGAGAACATCATCTTCAGCAGCTTGTCTGTTGTGTTGGTTGGCTGGTTGGCTTTTGGCTGCATTCCCTTTACTTCCTATGACAAAACATTGGGAGTTTTACGGTCAGACAGGTATCTGCATTTCACTTCCAGTCACAAGACAGGAGTTTCAAGGCAGATTCTATTCTGTAGGTGTATTGGTCATCTTCAATTTCACTTTATTCCTGTTAATCTCTTTGGTCAGACCAGTATCTTTTGGTCTGTACAAAGGAACGCCTTGAAAGCGAACACTACCAGACTGTCACAGGACATGACAATAGCCCGACGGTTGATCAGCATTGCTGTGACAGATTTCATGTGCTGGTTTCCCATAGGACTTTGTGGGATGCTGGCACTGTCTGATGTTCCAATTCGTGGAGAAGTCAATGTCGCTCTGGCGATCTTCGTACTTCCTTTAAACTCTGCTATCAATCCTTTCATGTATACTTTTAATACATGGGCAGAAAGGCGAAGGAAAGCTAGCGAAGCGAAATTACTGAAATGGCTGGAAGCTAATGCTCATGTGCTTGATGACACATAGGCTATCGAGTATGGCTTCACGTTCAATATAAAGGAATGCACAGGGATGGGTCGTTCCTTCCATTTAACGTGATTATTTTCACGCTCTCTCTGTCTCTGTCTCTGTCTCTCTGTCTCTGTCTCTGTCTCTGTGTGTGTGTGTGGTGTGTGTGTGTGTGTGTGTGGGGTGTGCGCGCGCGCGCGTGCATGTTTTAGCGCGCACGTGCGTGCGTCTGTATGTGTGTGTGTGTGTGTGTGTGTGTGTGTGTGTGTGTGTGTATGCGTCTTTGCCTGTTCTCTCTCTCTCTTCTCTCTCTCTCTCTCTCTCTCTCTCTCTCTCTCTCTCTCTCTCTCTCCCCTCTCACTCTCTTACTCTATCTCTCGTGCCTCAATATTTTTATACATGAACTGACTGTTGAATTGGCTAGAAAAC
>JAMYXO010001062.1:25000-27500 GCA_033310375.1 Conus canariensis
TCCTATGGATTGCATAACATAAAGGAACTGACTAAGTAAAAATGTTTTTATTACAACAATCTTACCTTGAATACTAATATCCCGTTTATTCCATTCTCTGATCAGTTTATTCATTTGAAACATCCTATTACTCCAATTATCTTCAATGTTCCTAGCCATCCTGTCACGTTGGAAATAAATGCCTAATATCTTTATTTTCTCTACTGTGTTGAAAGGAAGCTCTGGTTCTCTTATTTGCCTTCCCATAGGTAAGGCTTTCGTTTTCTGTATGTTTAATTTTAAACCAGAGAAACTTTGAAATGTTCTAAAGATTTCTAAAGATTTATCCATGTCTCCTTTATCTCTGAGAAATAGGGTTGTATCATCCGCCATTTGTTTGATTTTTAAGGGAATATTATTATCTGGAACAGTGGTTGGAACGTCAATGCCAGATATGGAGCTACTTCTGACTTTAATTGCTAACAATTCCACTGCCAGAACAAAGGCTAGCGGAGAAAAGGGACATCCTTGTCTAATTCCACAAGAAAGTTTGAAAGGTTCAGATAGCCATCCTCCATGATTTATTGAACTGACGATGTCCTTTGTCAGTATGGCAACCCATTTTCTAAATTCAGTTCCGAAGCCAAAAACTTCAAAGGCATGCAACAGAAAGTCTTTGGACACCGAGTCAAAGGCTTTTGAAAAATCAACTGCCAGCAAGTAACCCGTTTTATTTGTTTGGTTAAGATAATTGATTGCATCATCTATTGATCGGATAATTGTTGCAATGTTTCTGCCTTTGATATAGCCTACTTGATCGTTATTAATTAATTTGTGGATAACTTTTCCAAGTCTTTCTGCCAATACTTTGGCCAGAATCTTATAATCAGTGTTTGTCAGAGTTATTGGTCTCCAATTAGTTAATTTGTCTCGTTCAAGTTCTTTCCCTTTATGTAGCAATGTTATTATGCCTTGTTTTTGAGTATATGCTAATTCTCCTTTACCAAAGGATTCTACAAACGAGTTTGTTAAGACTACTTTTATTTTATTCCAAAAAAATTTGAAAAACTCAATAGTTATTCCATCGCTCCCTGGCGCTGATCCATTTTTCATCTTTTTTAAAGCGTTTGTTGTTTCCTCAGTAGTGACCATGCCTTCACAACTAGCAACATCATTTTCTTCTAAACGAAAAATGTTTTCATTTTCTAAGAACGCATCAACTGATTCACGAACATTGTTTACTTCTACAGGCCGAGTATACAAGTTTTTATAGAATGTTACCTGTTCTTCTAGAATCTGTTGTTGATCTATAATTACTTCCCCCGTATCTTTACACAACCTTGTGATGATTTTCTTCTTTCCCCTTGCTTTTTCTAAATTGCAGAAATATTTAGTGTTGCGTTCACCCTCTTCAATCCACTTAATTCGTGACCTTACCTGTGCACCTTTTGCTTTTTGTGCTTGTAGTAACTCTAACTTTTGTTTTAATATCAGATATTGTTCTTGGTTATCTTTACTAGTCAGATTATGAATCATTCGTTTTTCAGCTTCCAAAATATCAAATTCTAATTTCTTTTCAAGATTTTTTCTTTTATTGGCTAGTATTTTACCATATTCACTACAAAAATCTCTAATTTTGATTTTACATAATTCCCATGTATACATATATGACGCTTTATCTGAAATTCTTTTAAGTTCCCTGTCTAATAAGTCATTCATTTTCTGCACAAATACTGGGTCCTTTAAGTAGCTATTATTAAATTTCCAATAGCTAGGCCCACGAATAAAATCATTGCTGCTAAGTTCTAATATTATCGCTTTATGATCCGAATGAGGAAAACTGGTGTGTTCACACGAAACACTGAACTGAAGCATCCCATCGGATAGAAAGCAGTAGTCTAAGCGCCGGGCGACAAAAGGGTTTACTCGAGACCATGTAAAGTCTTTTTCGCTTTTGTGAGATGCTCTCCACATGTCTGTGAGTTGTAGAGTAGCAATAGTATGATTAAATAGTCTAACTTCTGAATCAGCATGGGTATGACCTGATATAATGTCCAGCTCATTGTCAAGAACACAGTTAAAATCACCAACTAGAAGAAGATTGCTTTCACTGAATTCATTTAAGGTTTCTTGTAAATTTTTCATGAACAACATCTTTTCTTTCGAGTTATTAGGGGCATAGATATTTCCTATTTTGAAACTATATTCACTATGGTTAATTGATACTACTAGAATCCTGTTACACACAGTTTCTAATTTGGCTTCTCCATCGAAATGTTTAGCTATCAAAATAACTTCTCCTTGACTTCTATTTGTTCCTTCGTTGTAAAAGATTTGTCCCCCCCATTGTTTTTCCCATATCATTAAATCAGTAGTTGTTATGTGTGCCTCTTGGAGACATACTATATCAAATTTCTGATCTTTTAGATAGTGAAATACTGAATTTCTTTTAAATTTATTTTTCAAACCTCTGACATTAATTGAGCATATGCGTATTTTATCCATGAGAAATGAAGTATTT
>JAMYXO010001062.1:32500-33817 GCA_033310375.1 Conus canariensis
GCTTTGTGTCCACAGACTTTTTGACACATTTTGCTGACTTCCTGTCCTGTGACAGACCCTTTCTATTGCTACGTACAGTCCCGCATGCCAAGGCTTTCTGCTGAAACAGATGCTGACTGAAGGGGATTGAAGTGAAATAATTGTCAAAGTAGATGGTGTGCCACTTGGTATGATGGGATTCCGTCAAGTGTTTGACAACACGATCCCCATTGCTTCACTCATCCTAGCAGGCAGGTCATTGGTCTTTCCAGTACAAACGGAATAGTTCAGCTTTTAAAAAGAATCAGTTTCACACAAAACTCAAACTTTCAGGCCCCACTTCATTGGTTTTGCAGGCACGGACTGCAAAAACCCACAACGACCCTTGAACTTGATCACTGCTTCATTTACCGCGATGTTCGGACCAGGTAGTAACTGCATGGCAAAACTTGTCTGGATCAGAGAAATGAGAGGCGTGACTTTGTAGAGGGGGTCATACCCAGCCTGACCTCTGGGAACAAACTGAGTGGAATCAGAGAGGATAAAATACTTAGCTGTTCTTCGACATACAAGAATTAAGCAAAAAGGAGTGGTGTCTTTTCAGTAAAAATCACAATGAGGAAGGGCGTGAAGTGGGGGGGGGGGGGGGGTTATATACATATGAAGACCAACATCAACACTGATTTCACCCACAGTGGTTGACTCAAACTTATTGTCAGGAAGTCCAGCAGCCCTAGCCTTTGTCTCGCATATAGGTTCGTTTCCCTGGCCAAGAGATGAAATGCGTCCAAATGAAAAACAAAGGAAAAGTCATCAAAAGCTGATTGAAATTTCACTTGTTGACGTTGGGGGGGGGGGGGGGGGGGGGGGGGGGGGGGGGGGGGGGGGGGGGTGTGGATGGGTGAATTTGAGTCTGAAAGTCGTCGTTTGACCACTGTGATGACTGTGCACATCCACCCACATCAGTAACAAATGCGTCACCTACGCCAGAGTCACTGTCACTGCTCTCATTCACCCTCTTCTCTTCCTCTTCAAAGTCATTGTTGCGGTTGAAGGCTGAGTCTAGATCAATGTCTGATTCATTCCTGTTGTCAGCTCAGTTTAAAAATACATTTGGATGAAACATTTCATTCAGTCAAGCTTATTTTACCGTTGCTGTCAGAGTCCAACATTGTGAGTTTTGTCCAAAGTCACTGGGTTTACAAAACAAAAATCAATGAAAAATGAAAAAAAAATACTAACGCCATCCACCGCTTTCCAAAGATATTGCAGAGAAAGGCTAGAAAGGCCGGGACTGCGATCAGCTTGTCTTGCTACTGTTGTCTACCCAAATAGAGT
>JAMYXO010001063.1:0-33812 GCA_033310375.1 Conus canariensis
CGGGTTTTTTTTTTATTTAAAAAATAAATAAAAGCCAAATACGAAAAGGGGGGGAAAAAGGGAAAGGAAAAAGGGGAAAGGGGGGGAAAAGGGGGAGGATTAGAAGGGGAAGGGAAGGGAAAAAAAAGGGAAACCCCCGGGAAGGAAAAAAGGGAAGGGGAAAAAAGGGAAAAAAAAGGGGGGGGGGTTTGGGGGGAAAATTTAAGACGAAGAAAGAAAAAAAAAAAACCCAAGGTTTTTAGGGAAGTGTTTTTCCAAAAAGGGGTTTTCCCAACCCCCCCCAAAAAAAAAAAAAAAAAAAAAAAAAAAAAACCTTTTTTAGAACCAAAAACCCCCCAAAAAAATATAGTTTTAACCCCAAAAAAAAAAATTAAAAAGTTATAAAATTTAATTAATTAAAATAAAAAAAAAAAATTTTCAAAGCAAAGGGGACCCCAAAAATGATAGACAATTTTTGGGGGGAATTTAGGGAAACCAAAAATTCCCTTTTTAAATATTTAAAAAGTTTAAAGAAAGGGGACAATTAGGGGTTTTAAACTTTAATAGAGCAAAAATGAAGGTGAGAAAACTAGCCAGAAGGGTTTTAAAAAAAAAAAAAAAAAAGAGGGAAGGGGGGGGAAAAGAAACAGGGGAAAAAAAAAGGGGGGAATGGGGGGGGGAAAAGGGGGGGGGAAAAAAAAAACACAAAAAGAAGGGAAAAAAAAGGGAAAACAAAGACCAAAAAAAAAAGGGAGGCAAGCACCGTAAAAAAAGAAGAAAGGGAAAAAAATTTTAAAATTTATACAAATTTCGTCCCAAAAAAACCCCAAAAAATTTGCATGGCAGCATTGTTTTTTTTTTTTTTTTTAAAAAAAAAAATTTTTTTTTAAGTAAAGGGGGCATTTAAATTCCCCCCGAAAATGTGGAAAAACTGAATAATAAATTTTGGGGGGGGGGTTTAAGTTTTTTAAAAAAAGGTTTGGAATTTTACAAAAAGGTGCAATTTTTTTTATTTTAAAAAACAACCCCATTTAAAGACTTTTGATTTTGGAGAATTGTTTTTAAGGGGCCCCGAAGGAAAAAGGAGTAGATTTTTTTCGCTTTTAAAACCCCCTTTTTCCCAATTTGGGTGGGAAATTTCCCAAAATTTTTAAAAACAAAAAATTTTTTTTTTTGTTTGGCATAAAAAATCTTCCAAAAAGGGGGAAAAAAATTTTAATTTGAAAATTTAAAAATCCCTTAAATTTGGAAAAGCAAAAAACCCCCCCGGCCAAAAAATTTAAAGTAACCAAAAACTTTGGAACCCAAATTTTTTAAAAAGAAAAAAAAACCCCCCCAGTTTTAAAAGGGGAAGGAAAAGGGGGGGAAAAGGGCACCCCCAAAACGGCCCCTTTTGGGTTACTTTTTAAAGCATTATTCCCCAAAAAAAAAGAAATAAGGGGTCGCTAAACCCCCTTTTTCCCCACCCACTTTTCCCCCTCTTATGCCAGGGGAAAAGGAAAGCCCCACAAAACAAACCCCCCCCCCCAAAAACCCCCCCCAAACAACCCAACCCCAAAAACCCCCGGGGGCTGGCCCCGGTAAAAAAAGGAAAATAAAGAAAAACCGGCTTTAAACTTTTTTTTGTATTTGCCAAAAAAGGACGGACTTTAAAACTCGGAAGAAGAAATGAAAAAAGGGGGGGGGGATGGGGAAAATTTTTTTTTAAAAAAGGAAAAGGTTTTTATTTTCTTTTCATTTCTTTTTTCTTTATTTATTTATTTTTGGGGCCTTTTACTTGAATGGCAGTTTATTCCCTTTCACCCTTAATTTTAAAACCAAATTTTTAAATTTCCCCTTTTAGGCTATATGAGGCACGGTCAAAAGGTCCTTTTTATTTAAAATTTTTTTTTCCCCCCCCAAAAATAATTTTTCCCCCTTTTTTGACAGGGACGTTTCCAAAATAGGAAACCCCCCAACCACCAAAGTTTTACTTTTCCCCAAAAAATTTTTGGACTTATAAGTTTCAATGGGGGAAAAAATTTTAGGGGTTTTTTCAGAATGGTGGCAATTTACATTTTTTAAAAATTTCAGCCTTTAAAACCTTAAAGGGGTAAATTAACCCGGGAAAACAAAAAATTTTAAAAAAAACCAAAAAAGGGAAAAAAAAAAAAAAGTAAAAAATATTTAAAACAATAAAAACTAAAATTGGCCTTTTAATGAAAAACTTCCCCCTGCCCCCAAAAACAATTTTAAAAATTTCCTTTTTTTCCCCTTTTATTGCCCTTTGGTTAAATTTTTAAAGGGTTTTTTTTTTTAAAAATTTAAGGGTTCTTCTTTTTTTTAAAGACCCCCCCCTTTAAAAAAAATTTTTATTTTTTTTAAAGGGTCCAGCTGGTGACTTTTTAAAAAAAATGGAAAATTTGAAAAAACTTTTTTGGTATCCTCCAAAATAAACAATAAAATTTAAAGAAAATTATTTTTCCCCCGGGACAATTTTTATATCGGATTGCAGGGGTTTTCCCTTCAATTTTGTCCCCAAAGCCCAAACCTTTTGATCTGTTCAAAACCAAATTTCTTTCTCCAATGGCAGCGAAAATGACAACTTGCTTTCAACAGTATACCTTAACATTCTGGCATTTTCATAAATGTATAATGAAATGGACATTACTTCAGCTTGAACATTGTGTCGGGTAGGAGTCAAAGGTGGGTTCTTCTACGGAATGGAACAAGGTCGACGACTCTATGTGAATGTTAGTAGTGATTGTCAGAATTAAAATTCACACACCTCCTCCCTCTCTATTTCCCATGGTTGAAGTTGAAGATGCAAAATAGGTTGTTCACGGGTGTTTCTCAACTTTTCTACAATGGTTACATACACAACATTTGAATGCCTCAGGCGGTAATAAACCTTACGCTTTATGCTCTTTGAATGTGCTTATTGTGCTTGATGGACAGGAAGTCAGAATAGGGTCAAACAATGAAGTATGTATGCAACAAACCAAACAACAGACTGACTAACAAAAGCGCTGGTTTCATGCACAAAATTTTTTTTTAATACAAGATTTTAAACTTTTTACATCAATATCCGTAAATCCAAATAAAGTTAAGTCTGGCCTCTTTGCATGCCCTGACTGTCATGGTGACTCCTTTCTCGATGTCCTTTCCAGTTTTATAGTTCATGCGTTGTTACCAGTTAAGGGCACAACGGTGTGTCTGTGACTTTGGGGCTGTTCTGTCTGGTTAAGATACTTAAGCACACATCAGTTTTCTGGGTGTCTGTCTGAGGACAGGTTGTCAGCGGAACATGAGTTTAGAAAGGAGGGATGGAGCGTGGGGGGTGGGGGTGGGGGGGGTCTGAGTCATCTTGCATGAACAGAGAAGCGACGGCTTTTTCCACTTGTGCAAGTGTGGACGCAGTACAGTTTGATTCAAACATGACAGCACCTTGATTCTCGGTGGTTTCGCATTTAGTTCTGAGGTGTGACTACGTGGTCCGCCACAGTGAGTCGGAAGTCTAAGAGCTAGTGACGTGGATGGAGACATCAGGCAGTGTCAGACCTCTTCAGGACGTCACATGGATAGAGGGGGAGGAAGGTTGTTCGGCCACCCACAGGATTCACATAACTAAAACCAGATAGACTGGGCTGTGAAAAGAGTGGTTGAGAGTGATGAGTGGCCGACGACTTTCTCAGTAATGTAAGATCAGTGAGTCTGAAAGAAGGCAGGTTGTCCGACTTTGCGTTTAGCGCATTTCCGTTACGTCATGGTTTCAACAACCTTATGGATCTCGTTACGCGCACGTGGTGCATACCGAAAACGTATTAAGTTTTGTCATGTGCCGCATTGGGAAGGAGGACTGAGGAGACAAACAGGACAGACAGGGTGACGGAAGCACGAAGTGATAAGAGGAGGAATGTGTGTGTGTGTGTGTGTTGTGTTGCTAGTGTGTGTGTGTGTGTGTGTGAAGATAACGTTGCAAAAAATTGACTAAATTCTGATGAAGATGAGAGTGAGAGAGAGAGAGGAGAGAGAGATGAGAGATGCGGATGGATGTCAGCTCGTCAAGACACGCATGGACTGACAATATCCAGGGAAACTAGCCGGAAACCCATAAACAAGTATCGTAGAAATGAATATATTCCTGAACGTATTGCTAAATGACTTGAGATGATGGAAGAGCCAATGATGAAAGAATCTGAAGTGCCTTGTGTGTGGGTGGGTGGGTGGGGTGCGTTGCCACGCACGCGGCGCGGCGCGTGTGTGATGTGAAACTGATGTTAACGAGTGTTTGTCATTTGTTCGTTTGTTTTTTAATTCTTTATTTTGTAATATTTCACATGATTTTCCCTTTCGGAATAATTTTAAAATAATTTTTTTGAGGGGCTGGGATTTCAAAAATGTTCTTCCATGAGTTTGATTTCTTTGCTCATTATAAGATTAACTAATTAATCATAATTCTTCTCATAAGTTAATTCAATTTTGCTTCATTTGCTGAAATTTGTGTGGCACTATTGGTATAAGGGAGCACTGATGCTGTTGGTGTCACATAGCCACGAAGAACATTTTACAGTGCCAAATAAACTTAAACTGTTCAGTTAATTCAAATTTTTGTTCATGAACAACTGGAAAACTTGTGGCGTATTTCAGCAATTATTGTGTCTGTTGCTGTTCACATACATTTGTCGTTTTACAGATCCGAATGGGCCCTCACCATTTTGGAAGACGACCTTTCTGAAAGTCGTCGTTAAACAAATCCCTTTCATTCAGAGACGCGTCAAATCAAATATCATGGGGCCTTCTAACCCTGTTACCCTGCTACAAAGGACGATAAAGACATTGGCCTTAAAAATTCTATACACGGACCATAAATACACGTTCGAATACTAGACGTACAATTCTTTCTGCAAGCTCGGGCCAAGAGGATAAAACATTAGACCTTCCACTGGTAGTGGCTATTCATCTGTACGCTAAATCATGTACATCAAGCGAGGAAAGCTCCATTTTTGTTTAGATGCAATTAAAAAATCATTTTGTTCACGATTAAAAAACAAAATAAACGTAGGAGAGATGAATTTCAGTTCTTTTGATTATGCCATTTGACCAAAACCTTTTCTGACAGCAGAAAAGGCATGATACATAAAGTTCTCTCCTCGCTGTCATGTACTATGATTGGGCGTCTTGTTCATGTCTGTCTATCTTCGGAATTACAAAAGCGCACGATGGCTTCGATGGAAGCAGTCCCTAAAATATTGAATCTGGCCGTACATGTATACTGGTAGATGTTCTCTTATCTCTTCATTATTTTTTTTTTATTCATGGACTGACTTCGGAAGCGTTTACATGTGAAAATTTATTGTGTCATGCAAACAGAAAGTATGTTATGCAGATGAACTTTTGTCCAGTTTCGCTGCACTGATATCCAAACCTCAGAAGGTCATATTTAATCGAATCTTATATGCTTATCTCTTCATGAATAAAACCCCCATAAACTTATGTATGTCAATTAGTAACCTTTAAAATTGTTTTTGTATCCGATGACATAACTGCTGGCCGAGAGATCAAAACAAGCGGACGGATGTTTGTGAGTTGCTTTACTGAGAGAGTAACGACGAAATTTTATAATTGAGCAGAGATGGGTACAACTGTTCCACCCCAGGCGGCCCCAATATTTTTATCCAAAGCGACCTGTGCGTGATTACACAGTGGGCTACTGGAAAGTGGTTACTACTTCAGGTGGAAATCAAGGCTACTGCTATTTCCCACACTTTTTTCAACACATTCATGGAACGCATATGATACCAATGCGCTTGAAGATCTTTTCAGCCACAGTTAGCTTTGCAAGAAGAGTTACTGATTCACGAAGGAGAAGAAAATGGTTGGAAGGGTGCAATCACCAGGGTTTGAGTATGGTGATCGGGGATCAAGAAAGGAAACCAAGCAAGCTTTCTGCTATGGAGCTGTCATCAGGCTTAGAGTTAGTGGGTGTACAGAGCCAGATCGTATATGGGGACGGTCCCCTCCCCACCGCCCTGACCCACTTCCATAAGACCTGCGGCCCTTTGTCCCATTAGATTTATCCTCTCTCTCTCTCTCTCTGTTTGTTTACCCCCTCTCCAGTCTTTTCTTTTCCTCGTCCCCACCCCAGGCTGTATCTTTCAGTAAGTTTGTCTCTATGACCCTGCCTACCCATTTTCTCTCTCTCATCCTATCCCATCGTGTCCATATCACACCTCTTTTTTACTCTCTTCTGGACGTTTCTTGCTTTTCTGTTCTCTCCGAATCACTGTTTTTGTTTTTTTCTGTTTCTCCTTATGTATGTCTGTCGATCTCCCCACCCCCCCCCCCCCCCCTATCCCTCCTCACCGCTTCTGTTTTGCTCCATCAGTAATTTATTCTTTCCATTCACTTCTGTCTTTCTCATCCGCTTACTGTCGCTGTTTGTCACAGTCCATGTCTCACTTTCTCGTGTCTGTCTGTCTGCCTGTTTTGTCTTTCTCCCCAATACTTTTGAGTCGTTTTCTGTTCCTCTCGTGTCTGTCTATATTTATTTACTACTAAAAACAATTGAAGTACCACCCCTAATTTTTGTATGCAATTTTTAAAAAGCTATGATATAAACAATTAATATTGATAATTGAATAAACTCTGCTGGATAAGCTTACCCGGTTCTCAAATATACTCTCGTGCATTTTTGTTATGTTAAAGTCGGTCAGCAGTTATCTCCGCGTCGCATATGAGGCAAAAATAAACCCCAGAAATTATCGAACTTGTGTCGCTCCCAGTTTTGACACAGACACAGCAAGAAAAAAATTTGATTTCACGTGTAAGCAAGGTCTTTTTTTGAGCAGAATTGCAATAGTTAGCACATTTGACGGTTTTAAAAGTCGCGGAAATTTAGGAAGATTTAACAAAGCCTGCGAGGGCAACGCTAAGCAAACACGACAGAGGGAAAAGCGTTTGCTTTGGGACAAGTAGGTATTGGCTTGAGGGAGATTTTGGGCGACGGATTGGAGTGAGTTCACCTGTCATTTCTGTGGACTCAGAGACCGTTGGCTTAACACTGGAAGTTTTTGAAAACAGCGGGACGGGCGGACGAGAAGGGAACCCCCAGACAGCAGGATCGGTTCATTGTTATGCTTGTCTGGTGACCGTTCAGCCGTGCCAATTACTCGAGACCAGCTCGACAAGGGCCCGCAATCGTCAAACGTCACAGTACCCAGACAGTTCGGACCGGCTCACGACGCCAACTTGGGTCAAGGTCCACCAGCAGTGAGATCAATACTGTCCCCAGCGCATCGAGCTCATCGTCGGGCCTGGGCGCATGTAATGAAGGTGGACAAGAGCTGAGATGGGCAACAGTACTCTTCACAGACGAGTCAAGGTTCACCCTCGGTCTAAAAGACGGGCGGGTTCGCGTCTGGCGACGTCCCGGAGAACGCTGTTGACGCTGCCGTAGGGGCCCTGACCGTTATGGAGGTGGGTCCGTGATGGGGGGGTGGGTTCAGCCACGTCACAGGACCCCCCTACCCGTGTGGAAGGCCGCCTGACCGGGTGCCCCAAACCTTCCCCGACACCATCATCCGCCCCTTGTGATGCCCGCCCTGAGGGCGTTGGCCAGGGCGCCCAGTTACAGGGGCGAAACGCGCCGTGGGCCCCCCACGCGCCATCGTGAATCAAATTTCCTACAAGGGCAGCAGGTGGCCCAAAGGGAATGGACTGGCCTGCAAGGTCCCAGATTTGAACCCCCTAGGCATTGTGGGACGTGCTGGGGTACGAGTGTGCGGGCCCAACAACCCTCCAGCAGGGCACGTGGACCGCTGGTTTTTTTGTTGGGTGGGCGGAGTGGCAGGCGATCCCCAGGACACTCTTCGCCGCCTGTGTTTCACTCCATGAGGGCGTCGAAGGGAGCTTGTTTAACGCGAACGGTGGTCATACCGTATTAACTTTATGAAATTACATAGAATCTTGTTTTCTTTTCATTTTGGGGTAGGGCCTTTAACAAGTGTAAAAAAAAAGATAATTTTTTGTCACGGGTTTTTTGATTAATTTGAATGGATTTAGGAAAAATAAAAATAAAATATTCATTTATTTTTTTTATTTTTAAACTTTGTTTCCTTTCGAATGACCAGCAGTTTTCCTAAGTGGTACTTCAATTGGTTTTGAGTAGTATATATTATATTTGATCAGTGTGGTTTAAAAAGCCTAGTGTAATTTCTACTATAGTGCTCAACCCCGTGCGGAGAGAGAACAGTTAATATCTTTGTTCTACCTCACCACATTCATTTTGCCCGAAACCCCACCGTTTTCATAATCAAATCCTCGTCCATCTCATGCTACTTTTTGCCCAAAATTAACACCTTTTGCTACAATCAAAAGTTAACATGCTAAACTCCAAAAATAGATGTATTCGGTATTATAAATTGGGGGGCTTTCGTGCATAAACAAATATGGGTGATATTAGCTCCTAGTAAATTTTATCTCCTGATTAACGCCTGCGAGAGTAAGACCATTACTACTTTTCTAGTTACGCTTTCTTCTCCAAGCACTACAACAAATCAGAACAATAAGCAACGGCCTTTTCCATCTTGGTGAGTTATTTTTAATACACTGAATTTTTAGATCCCCCAACTAATTCCTTTAAACGTACTTTCTTACATCCAAATGCGCTTAACTATAATCGCAAAATCCCCCCTTAATTGATTGTAGCGCTCTTAGAACCGTTGAGGGATTGCCATCAAAGAAATTAATATATGTTTTTAACTCTTGTAAATGGACTACCAGCTTCGGGTGTTATCGAGGATAAAGCACATGGTTTCATTACTTCAAATGATAGATGTCTTCTACTTGTACTAAATTTATAAGATCTGACTAGTACTGTGGAAGCCCAAGATTCTTAGCACGACCCTTAGGAAAAGTGTACCTATCTTCACTTTCTTTTAGTGAAAAATGCTAGTAATTCTTGAGGTTTGCTTCGTTAATTTTAGCAATATGCCAAATTTCGCGAAAGTACTTCTGTTAAAGAACAAAAGTTGTAATAGCCTTCTGGTTATTTTTATGAGTTATTTGGTTTGCCCCCTTCGTTACTATTTATTAAGCCAGATATTCTGAGCTTCTTCATGATATATTAAACACGTAACTTTAAAACCAATTTTTTCTATGAGTACTCTTATATCACCGCGCCTATTGGTCAATTGGATACTTTAAGAACATCACGCGTGTTTTGTTTAGTTATATAAATTGTACATCTTTTTAAATCCTTTTTAAAAAATCTATTTAAATATTGGATCCTTTTAAATTTTAATGAAAGTGCCGCTTTCGATGTAGGAGGGGTGTATGAGGCCCAAATATCTTTGGAATTTAGTAACCTAACAATCAGCTGTGGATGAATCATATGGCTTTCTTGTCAGGCTTGAAACCCCACTAACTAGTATTTAAATCACTCCAATAAAGATTGATAGAGTGCCATTCAGCTATGGTATATCCAACCCTATGGTTTTGTTACCAAAATCAGTTAAATTTGCTGTTGATGCTCACACTGGATGCGTGTTTCTATGCAAACCATTTATCCAACCCAATCTTCTTAGTAAGGTTCAGTATATTAACATTTCATGGTTATTATCTGTATTGAGCCATACTAAGCTGAACTACAAGATACCCCTCCCCAAGACAACGCGATTTAATTCCATTTAACAGCCCAATGGACAAGAATGCATACTGAAAGAAATCTGAACGAATTTTAACATTAACCCTTCAAAATAAACTTTAGACAAAGTTAGTCGCAATCACGGGTTGGGCACATTGTATTTGTCGGGGTCAGCGTTAGAGAATTTAATTTTGACTTCGGGCCCGGCCACACCTCTGTTAAGCAAAACTCCCAAGTTAGATTGGGATCAATAGAACAAAAACACCCCAATAGTTGGGCAAAATTTATCGTAGTTTGAAAAGTAAAGGCCTTATAACAATGCAGGAGTGGCAAAGGACTTAATGACTCCATACGCCCGTACGTTTGGTATCTATTAGGAGCGCATGCACTGACCAATGTCTAGCATAGTGGATCAATCTACAGGCGTTGAGCCTGAAAACAATTCTAGCCATTTAGAAGATGCTATTATCTGCCGTTGATTTGCCTACCAGCTTCAAGGTACCAAAACGTTCTCTTTCACATGCTAGGTCTAAGGTTTATCTTTGTTGTGGGCCTTGGATTTACATGCTGCCTTCGGAACTTAGTACTGCAGATTGGCATGATACAGAAATTATAATATGAAAATCCTATAGCCGGAGACGATTAACTTAGGGACACAATCAAGGCTTAAACACAAGGCCGCACCAGCCATTAAAAAAAAAAAAGTATTAGCCAGAACCTGCAGAAAGCGCGACCCACGCACCAGTTTTAAGCAGCCCTGAAAGCGTCCCCCCGCTCGTTGATGTACCTCACCCCGACAGACACACTGTGAAATTGACAGCCTTGTGTTTTTTACTTTTACTGGATTGCCTACTTACCTTTATTTCACTAAAATTAATACGGCGCAGCTACCCCTAAGTCCACAGATGGTCGGACATATAATACCAGCCACTTTAGCTATGGTAGACAAAACCCAACTAACAACATCGCCTATTACTCAGCAGTGCCAGCAAGCGCTTTGACGGCTGCTACTCTTTAATAGCGGTATGCTTAGATGGCTGCAGTGGTTTCTATCCAACTTTTACCTGCTGAGGCGTTGGGAGCGCTACTGGCCCGCCGGCGCACTGCCAGTTAATGCATAACCAGTGTTTGAGATAGCAACCAACGGCGGTTGAATACTAACTAACTATTGTAATCCCCTTGCCTCTTCTGATACCAGAGTTACTTATTCTTTCTGCTAGCGTCGTATTTTAATAATCATTTTTGGTCTATAGTTTCTCTGATTCTAGCTTATTTGGGCATCTATTTTTTCTCTGTTTAATAACAAACGCTTGATAACCTGTTTTTTCTTAGTATTCATTAAATCCTGTATTTTCGCCTGTATTTCCTAGCTTTTCTTCTTGTCCCTTAATTGGTCTCATCTGCATGAGCCATGTTTATTTTTTGCTTCTTCATCTCCTCTCTAGTATATTAAATTTGACCATAAAAATTGTTTTTTAGTTCTTCGTTTTGTAGTTGTGAAAGCAGACTTAACAGACCTGAGGTCACGCAGTTTCAGCTTCAGATCCTTGATTCTAGCTTTAAGAACATCGTGTTAGCGCTCAGTGCCAATGAAGGATCATCATTTGTTTTTAAAGCCGTTTCTTCTTCAGCACTCAGACTCACCTCTCTTTGCCTAGGCTAATTGAGAACCGCCAATTGTTTCATTCATTTAAATCGTCTCAAGTTCTTGCTCTATTAGTTCATTGCTGTTCGATTTAATTCTTGAAGAGGTTATGTTTTGTAGTTCTAGATTGTGTGGCCAGCCTTTGCTTCACGTTCGGTAACGCACTAACAGCCTTAGTCCTTAGAGCAGACTTCCTTGGAGTCTGCAATATTTATCGCTTCTGATCCGAAATGGAATCTCTCCAAGTGCGCCCAGAGTTAATAACGCGGAGGGTCCGGCTATCAGTAACGTGTTTACGCTATTTGGTTTATTGCCCTTCATAGATTTTATAAACAAATGGCCTTCCTCGTCTCCGCCCCCTTCTCCTTCTCAAATAAAATCGTTAAGATCGAACGAGTTGGCAGCCCCCCGCCCTATACTTCTATAGAATAATTCAATTCGTTGTACGCATTAGTGCTTGACGTTGTCTAGGGAGTGAAGAGCCTACTCTAAAAGTTTTTGACGAGTCTAAGGAGTACAGAGCCGCTCCTAAATTTGAGGCCGTATAGGGAGTTAAAGAAACTCACTTCTTCAAGTTCATTCTTGCAATGAAGGACTCGGCTCTTCATCATCTTTTTCTTCAATAGGACTATAGCGCGTTCATAATCGCATCACCAGACATATTTATATATTTAGTATTTTTTGTTTTATAAAAAATGAACCCGTACGCTGAGACCTCTGATCCATTCAGAAAAGGACGACAGGAACCCCTCGGCATAAACTAGGCATAAGACAGACGCGGTGCGCGTTGTATATAATTCCATCAACATTGAAGCCCAAATGTATCTTGTTAACAGATAAGATTTAGTGTGCGCCGGGTGACGATTGTTTATAATGCCAGGCACTGCCAGGCTGTCATTCAAAGAGTTATTGAGTCGCGGATCCCAATGCTACGTCGTTTTGCGAATGGGCAGGGCCATCATTAAAAATATGGTAATTAAAACTGGAAGGTAGAGAAGGTCTTTTCTCCCCCACTGTGTAGCGCAGATCATTTTTTAATCTTCTATTCTGATCTGTGGCTACCCAGAACTGTTAGTGAAAGACAAAATCTTCAGGGGATTCCAGAAGCCAAAACGGCCTTAAGCACAGGCATAATGCTTGCAGATGCAAAGGAGGTCGAGGGGGTCCAGGCCAATAGCGCGAGCATTTAAAAAACAGATTTTGCATCCCTTAGATTTGAACTGTTTAAAACCCATCAAGGCCATATTACCAAGCGCACTAAGAGACAAACTTACTTACGAACGAATTCAATGACAGCGGGTCTGTAATTTTCTAAGATGACCCTCAAGCCCAGTACAATGTCAGTAAATTCTCATCTTAATTTTGATGGTGTTTACTACCCCTGAACTGGCTTAGAAACAATCTTATTATACCAGTATAAAGTAGGAGGGTGTTACTTTGAAAGAGTTTTCCCACAGTTAGCGATTAAAAACAAGCAAGACACTGTCTAGGATAATAGCGATATTGCAATTCATTTAAGGTCCCTAAAGGGGGGATCTCATTGCTATTTACTTAAACCATAGCCCTTTTCAGAAGAGAATCTGAGGTGGTTTTACAACCAAAAATTGAGCAACTGTCTTGACAGTAGATGGCAAGCCTTTTCAGTTTGTATTCAGCTTGACTTTTACCTGACCAACACTTTGATGAAATAAGTAATAGTGTTTGCTCGGAGGCAGACAGACAAGCCCCCATCCGATCAATGTGTGTAAAAAACTTCACCCTTCTACGATGTAAGACTCTGAAGAGTATCTAATAGCAAATATGGTCTATGGCTGGATTTTAGATCCACGTATGACTTCATGACTGCACGGGAGTGGAAGAAGGGTAGGATCATACAGATTTAATAAGGAAGAGGAGGAGAATGGCCAGATACAATGCACGTTTTTTGTGGTTTATGACGCCAGATGTAAACATTGAGAAAATAGATGAAGAAATAGCCTTTAAAACAGATGGATAGTTGACTTTTTGCCCTAAAGACCCGCACTGTTCGCTTATTTGTGGGATTTGCGGCGGTGTGGGAACTGTCTTCGTGCTTGATTTTGTTACAAACAGTCTACTAGATTTCATTTACGAGTAAATTGTTAATGATTCTGAACTAACCATTAAGGCACTATATCATGTCGTACAATGAAAGGCAGTTTGGTTTTTGGACAGACGAGAATATATTTTAGTTGATCTACTGACATAGCTAGCGGACTGTTAGAACATTACTATAAGGCTATTTGAGGGTACTGATCATCGCTGTTTATTTATTGTTGAATGTTCAGCCGAAACAAGTCATTGTTAAAAAATAGATGGACTCTGTCTAAGCTGGCTTTAGCGGAAGACATTGCATTATTAGTTTCTGTTTGCTCTTAACTCAGAAATACATGCTGTCTTAAAGGCTATAGATCGCAGTTAAAATCAGTCATCCTTATTCTCTACTAAGGACAGAGATAGTTTTGAAGATGTTTAGTGAAAATCTTTATTATCAGGGACAAGATGAACTATAAAAAATAAAAAGAGCAGTTAGAAAAATCTAAGCACGCTAAAATATGCTTTTACGGGACTGACCCGCCAGTTCAATACCGTTTGCTTATTATAGATTGCTTATAACACATTGCTTTATTACAGATGGTTTACTTAGATTATTTATATAATTACAGATTGTTTAATAATAAATAGTTTATATTTAAAAATATGGTCTCGAGGGCCAGAATCAAAAGCGGAGTAGTTAGCTCTAACTGCGTTGCAGTTGAGCCTGAAAAGATATAGCAGACACAAGGGACTTTGTTCTAATAGGAGTGGCAGGAAATGTTTATGGATTTGAAGTACCCGACGATGGTGTTTTACAAAAACGGGAACTGAATAATTGAAGACAAAAAAACGGGGGGGCAGCAATATCCTACCCTGGGCGGGAAGAGATAAGAAAATCTAAAGGGCAAACGATTTTTGGCAAAAACACGAATACAAACTTCATAAACGGAGCGAGAATGCCTGGGCGTGCTTCTGAGCATTAACTGGGATGTTAAAGTTTGAAGACAGAAGCCCCATGTTTACTTTGATAAGAAATACAATTTTAGAAAATGCTTTGAATGAAGGACGCCTCTTGTTGCCTAGTCCCAGGAACACAACAGAAAAAGCAGATTGAAATTGTGACTAAGCGGGCTACTGTCTTATAGGCTGCGGAGAAAAGAAGTCCTTTGCTGAAGTGGGGGAGGGGACACCGTTCGGCTTAGGTTTACCCAAAAACTAGAATCATGCCTAGAAAAAATGACGATGCTTTTTCGCTTGATTTATTACTCAACCGGAGGCTGATCCATTAGTTTTTTGCCATGAACATACGTTAATCAGAGGCGTACTAATAAAGTCTGAAACCTTTTGGGCGGACCTCTTTAGGCTTGTTATTGCTATTTACTAAAAACGGGGATTGAAATAAAACACTTCTGTATTTGACAAAGTTACGGTGATGGTTGTCTAAACCAAACTAACAGTACTCGTTTTTATTTTCATTAGTATGGTGTTTGCTATTGCGTTTTACTCTGTTGATGAAGGCTGCCTGGAGGGTTATAAGAAAATATGTACAAGATTATCTTATTTAAAAATTATCTCTAATTAATAAATTGGATGATAGGCTCAAAAGTTTAGGTTAGAGGCATTTCAACTGAACTTCAAGAAGAAATAGAAAGTGACTTGAATATATAGTATCGGGTTACTAGAAAGAAATATGCTAAAGTTATAATACTCTTTCTTATCATATTAACTGCGGCATCTGCTGTAGCGAGCGTAAGTGCTGGGTTCTAGCGTTGCTCTTTTAGCTACTGGGGCCGGGAGCGCCAGCAGCCTCTTTCGCATTAGGGAGCCTTGCGTTTGGGTTTAGGTGCTATGTATATGATTGGAGTGCTGTTTTTAAAAAAATCTAAGCCTAAACTTACAAAAAGCACACTGCACATGGTTGGCCCTAGAGTCAGCATATACTTTGTTCGATTAAGACTGTGACTATGCAAGGCATTGCAGGATGAAAACATTACAGCTGATGAATTTTGGAGCGTCGTATGGCTGATGGTGAGGATTACAGATGGCAAAAACTGAACTTCAAAAGGCGAGTGGAGATAGATTTTTACTTCGCAAAGGTAGCACTGAGACAATGAAACAGAACATTGAAAAGAAGCTAAAATCAATCAGTTAACCAAAATTAGACTAAAAAAATAATGATGTGAACTAATTAAAATTATAAGTTTAAACTAAAAAAAATAAATAAATCATAAGTTTAACAAAAATTATACTATGTTTTTTAACTAATCGGCACTGTGTTTGGCGGAACAAACTTGCAGCTCATCGCGAACTAACGATCTTTTAGGAGCAGGTGTTTTTTGAAGAAAGAGTCTCTCTTATATATAATACAGGGAGGGGCTGTTTTCATAATTCTTTCAATTCTTACTCTTACGTCCATATGGGGTCTGTGGCTCTAATTCTAACATCGCCCTCTGCTCTCCGGAGCATACAGTATCATTAATTTTAGTCCAACCGGCAAGTGTTTTTGATTACCTGGGATGTCATCAGTAATGTAATTTTTTTCAATTTGATCGCGTGCCACCTGTTTAAGGGGCCGTTGCTTTAATTTTCTTCATTGTTCATGGCACGCAAGACTGCTGGCAACCTTCTGACCATTCTGTGTTGGGTGTTTTGTCCATCAGGGTCTCTATGATATTGTTAGGTAAACGGGCGCTCTGCTAGATTCTTATTAAAGTTTTCTACTAGAGCCTGGGAGCGATGGTTGACTGGATTCCCTCTCTTATAAACGTAAACCCGATGTCTTAAAAGCAGTTGTGTACAGACTCCTTTTTAACTCTTTCCCATATCAACCTGGATCAGCCCTTAGGATACTTTATTGGGCCCACGCATGTATATTTGGTTGTATGGCCACAGCCACTTGCAGTCGAGCTTTTTGCCGTTAAAGGCGCAGCATCCATTTATACTCGAAGCCATGTCAACTCAACAGGTGCAGAGCATACTTAATACTTTTTTCTTCTTACTTTGGTCATGTGGAAGGTACAACAAGTCCATCTGGTGGGTGGCATTAGGGACTGGTTAACAAATCGAGGCCTTATTATTCTTTTTGGGCAGCTAGATATATTTGCAGATCGCTTGTTTTTGAAGCAGTCTTTTGCTTCCTGATTCAGACTCACCCTTGCAGCACTTTTCTCAGTTTATTTCAATAGCGGCCTCTTCCTTTCCATTTCCCTCCAGGTGAATATATATTTTTGGTACTTTGTATCGTCCATATAAGAGGGACGGTTTTTTTTATTACATGTTTATCTATTGTTTTTTAGATTGATATATGCAAGAAGAAAAGATTGCTCCCATGCACCTATAATAAAGCCTATTTTCTACCATTTTGATCCTCAGATGGTTCATAATAAGTCAGACAGTTCTGCGGCCGGTGACGATGTTTGATAGAAAACTTCTTTCCTGGCACTATAGTAATATTCATTCATTGCGTCTTTCAACATCTGTAATATGTGTGCTCGTGAATGGCCATGCTCTTCTTAACTTTTTATTAATAAAGTCTAAGTGTGCATCCTCCTATTCTCGGTTAAGGCGTCTATGCCTAGCTAAATCTTCATTGCCGTGTTATGCGTTCTCTCTATTCCATTCAGACCGCAATTTACTAAACATATAATTGCTGCCAGAGAATTAGCCAGTGCATTAACAATAGCCCCGCCCACCATCAGAACTATTCGACATCTTTTTTATTAATGAATGAATCTTTTTTTTATAAATCAATATTTTCTAGAATGATCTTTTTTTTAAATCAATCTGCTATTATGCATTAATTCTTGTGTTTAATTTCATATCTTTCTAGGGATTTGATGTTTCTGGGATAATCCCCTGTTTTTTTTGCAAAAGATAGTCTTGGTGAAGCAATCCCCGCAGTTATTAAGATATTATCCTTAACAACATCCTCAATGTCTAAACCTTTTTTTACGTGATCGGACCGGCCTCATTTTTAAAACATGTTTTTTTGCTAACGTGCTATATCCTATACTAAGATCGCTGATTACAGCAGAGTGGTAATTCGGTTATTAATAATCTTTTTTTTCGTCATGTTTTTTATTATACTAAAAAATAATTAAAATAAGCATATTATGAAAGACTGTCTATGTGCTTTTTAATCAGATAATCTTTTGTTGCTTGAGCTTAAAATAAGGTTGCAACTAGTTTCGACGATTCTTCTATATTTCCATGTTGGGCGAGGTTTTTTTCTTAACAAACATTTAGCTAGGGGTGATTCATATCTATAAACACCGAACAATGGGCATGCATAATTAACCAGCGTTATTTCTCATGGTTTTATTTTTTTATTTATTTAATTTTAGATTTTAAATATTGACGATCCCAATCACAGCGAATTTATCTAAAGATTTTAATAGAAAAGTGTAATGAAACTATTGACGATACGTGTTAGCTGTTAAACATGTTTAGTATATCTGGGCTTGAAGAATGATGTATAACAATTTAATCAAAAAATCATAGTGAAACTATTAACGATGCAATCAATTAGTGTTAAACATTGACTATATGATTCAGGAAATAGCTAAAAGTATTGGCAGGCGGTCTTGTAAGATTAGGGGTGTCTTGAAGTTTTGCAACGCTTGGCGAAGAATAAAAAGAGCAATTTACTTACTTTTACTTTACTTTTATTTTTTTTATTTACGTAAATTTTGTGAGATAAAAAATGAACCTACAAGTGAGTCCGTGTATGAAATTCTACCATCAACAGTACGTTGTTGGGGTAGTAACAAAATCAGTAAGCAATATGTTCAGTGAATTAGTCATGGACATCATTACCTACCAAACGTTCAAGAAAGCGTAACACACGCTATTTCTATAAATCCACGGCGGTATCTCTTCAAATTTGCCCGCCAGGTAAAAAGTGTTGTTGGCCATTCTTGATTGATATATATAACCCCCGTTGAATAGTAGGTATGCAAGGTGCTGGGTATCAACTAGGCAGAAAGAAGTAATTCAAGCTATTTCGACTTTACACCTGGCTGGGCTGATTTACATGCTTACACAGTTTAACCATGCAAGTGGAAGAAGCAGAAATTGCGCGGCTCTGGCTGGTCGGTGAAGGATCAGTCCTCGAATTCAAATTAAGGACAAACCAATTACTCTCCTATTGTCGGCAATTCTGACTGCAATCGCCCATAAAGAGTTTTGTTTTAAGCGGGCAGTCCTAAACATTCATGTTTTCTGACAATATGTGTTCATGGTGGTGTTGTTTTGGCGCATTGTACACCCTGTTAAAAAGATTGCTTGAGAGAGTTTCTTATTTTGGGCAGTTATAAGATAGCCTGAATTTGATACATAACCTTTCCCGTGAGTGTAGAAAGTTATCGTCGGTTTGAAAGAACAATAACAAACCAATACATGTAAGCGTATACACCTGGAATTCAGTAGACAATCTAATCCCTCTAAGAATTGTCTTCCGAACCCCTACTATGGCGAGTCACTTGAAAATCATGTAGATTGATTCTGTTTGCGGGCGGTTCCAAGAGATTTGTTTAATTAATCAGATCATTGAAGAGGACTTATGGCATTATAATACAACGGATACACGCTAAAAACATGAGGCCTTTTGTAGAGAAGGTTGTTTGGTCAGGATCCCAACTATAGAGTGCCGCCGCCAGTCATAAAAAACATGTAAAAGTTTTGTATAGACTGCAAAATCGAACTTCCTTACGCCAAAAACCAGTGGTCTAAAGTAGTGTAGAATGTAACGCCAAAAATGCAAATGATTGCCCTACGTAGTCTTTATGCCGACTTGATATCAATCTTGCTACAGTACTACGGTCATCCAAGAACGGGCACAACAAAAAACAACCTTTTATCTCGTCATAGATGCTGTGTTTCTTTATGCTTTCGTCGTGTTAGGTCAAGGAGGGCGGACACTACTAGCGGTGATTTACAGAGGTCCCATCGCGGCCTGTAGAATTTTGGGGCAGATGACGCTTCTTCGCAATCATATTCTATAACAGCTGAACCTTTCAGTCATAAAGATGACTCCCGAAGATGAAGATACGTTATAATTCATCCACCCATGCTGGATATGCTAATGCAAGGTATTAGGTGACACTGTAAGAGACCACGTCCCATTACTGGAAAGTTCAGAGGAGCGCACACAACATTTGTTAATCTTCAATCAAGGTTGACCCCGAAAAATGGAAATGCCAATCTTCTTTCATTACTTACGTGGCTACGATCGCAACTTTATCATGCAAGCCAATAACTTCTGAAATATTAAGAGGGTTAGCGGCATTGCACAGTCATCATAAAGTACATGGACCTTTACTGTAGACTGTTTATCCTTCCTTTGGACTCTGCCCAGCATCTGATGAGCAGCCTTAGATAAATTTCAGGATCTCTACAGACTGTCCATTCACCAAACATATTTTGAACCCTCTTTTAGTCCGTAAAAAGTGTCATCCTTATGGAAATACATGATCTTGGGAGAGGTTGATGAAGACTCACTTCCTCTAAGGCGCTTTCTTTCTAGTCTTATGAAGACAGGACATTATTGACGTGACTATGATACGCACTGAAGCCTGGACAGAATTACAGCTGCAAAACAATGGGCGGATTATCACGATCAATATTTATGGGCGACGTGTGTTTATGAGCTGACGTCTTTCAGAAATTACGATCCACTTGAAATAGAAACACTACGGCATTGGATTCATCACAGTTACCTCTCTGCCCCGGGCCTCTCCTGGGACGCATTTTGAAGTCATACAAAAATTTCAGATTGACTTTATATCTGATCTGGATACACTGCAGTGATTGAAGGATGGGCTGAGAGGAGGCTTAGCATGGCCTTCATCCTTACCCAGAGCCCAATAACAAGTAGTTAGACGGAACTATGACCCCACCAAGCCATCCAACTATCTGACTGGACTTAGACGCCATCATCTGTATGGGTGTGGGCCATGAGTCAGGCATGCATTAAGAAACTTTAAAATGAATAAATGGCCTCAGGAGGTTACTACGTGTTGAGTATGCTATCACAGCTTACACCCGTAATCCAATAGGGGGACTATTTTAGATGTAGACTTAGATTATCTCCGAGGTTGCACGATTCTTTCTATTAACGATTTCCCCTTAGCCGCAGAAAGATTAAGATGAGTTCCCGCCGACCGAACCGCCTAAGCATGTGCTAATCTTCGACAACCAAGAGAAAGTATTGTTGTCATTACTAGTGTCTGCTAAATTTTACCTAAGAAATGGATAAAAACTTACCGCAGTTCACAGGATAATTAACTTTCGACCAAGAGCCCTTTCATGAGACCATAACATCATGAAGAACATCTGATCTTAGGGCTGCGGGTACGACGCTTCAGAAAAAGACTTCTTTAAACTAATTGAACAACAGTGTTTTGGCAAGACGATGGAGAACGCTTACACTTTCGTAAGATGTAAGATTAGTTACAAAAAGGAAAAAAACAAGCATTAAGCTGGTCTCTAAACCTATCTACCAAGATTTTGAAGATTTAGTGACGGCCTGGTTGGCGTTATGTGAAGTAACAGATATGTAAAGTTTGGACATGCCGGGGGTTATCGGGTTTACTGTGTTAGAGCTGTCAAAGTTATGATGCTAGAATTTCTGTACGATTTCTTTAAGCCAACTGTACCCAGAATTCAATTGGCCTTTACATGACACTGATAGTTTTATTCTAGACATCCCAACTGAAGACTTTTACAAAAGCATGAAATAGAAGTTGGCCAAAGGAGCTGATGGATGGTAGACACATGCGGAACTACCCTAAAGATTCGCCATTTACATTCAATACCGTGATACAAGAAGGTGATCGGAAAGATGAAGGATGAACGTAATGGGGACGGTTATACAAGAATATGTTGGCCTACGGGCAAAGATGTTATGTGTTGCTACCCAGACTTCTGTAATGAAGAAAGCCAAGGGGGCATAGTAAAGAAGTGGTCAAAAAAGAAATAAGTCACGACAAACTACAAGAAGGCCTCTTTGAACGCAAAGTATTTTATCATGCAAAGGTTAATCTGCGCTCTACTATGCATCAAGTAAACACAACTGCTGTTAATTAGAAGTCACTAGACTTGGTTGAAGTGGGGGAGGAAAACAAGACGATTCTGCTGCCCCCTCTGCCATGAAAAACAAACAGTGGAGCATGTTCCTAGCTAATAGTAAAGTAGCCCTGGCTCAAGGAAGGGACACATGGGGCACAACCAAGTGCTCAAAGAAATTGTACATAGTTGTCTGGCTCCTATACCAACACCACAAAAGGGAAAATTCAGGACTCCCAAAAGCACCCGCAACATTCTTCACGGCAGGAGGCAGCAATCATGGCCAAGAACAAACAGTGCCACTCGAAACATGCAGGCAGAGTCTGCTGGACGAGGGCAAGCTGACTGGGAGTGCTCTGCAGACTCCCAGAATGGAGAGTCAACCCAGAGATCATCAGCAAGAAGTGGAATGAGTCCAGAATTCATAGTTGTCACTCTAAGTCAAACCAAGCAACGGATCATGATTCGAGCTCACGGTGCCATATGGAGTAACAGAATGGAGGCAGCTTCAAATCGACAAGACTGAAATGTTTGCTGAATGGCAAAACAGCTGGGAGAGATGGCTTAATCCAGGTTCAAAGTCCTCACTGCTGGAAATTGGAGCTAGGGGGTTTGTATGGTACTCTGCTACAGCTATGAAAAGCTCTCGTTGCTGAGGAAGGAATAAAAACCAGAGCCCTGGAAGCTATGGCAGAAGCCGGCAGACAGATGAGGGTTGTTCAAGATGGATCTGGTCTAAGGTGGAACAAAGTGAACTTCATATAAGGCTTAATTTCCCTACATATATCTAGGTGGCCCTGTGGCTCAGTGGTTAAAGCGCGAGTCATTAAGTGGAAAATGTGCTTGTCCAGAGGGTCATGGGGTTCGAATCCCAGCTCATGGCTCGTCCAAGATGGGAAAAAAAAGGGGCAGCAGGAGGGACATTCCGGAGGTCATGAACGGGGTGTGGCCCAAACCCCCCTGAGTTTTTTTGTCAAGGTGATAAGGACCGAAAACACTTGCTTGAAGGGGGGTCTCTTCTGCGGACTCTCATGCTGCCACGCTCTCCACCGTGTTTCTTTTACTACACATAGCAAGCGACTTACGTCAATCTGTGTTTACATACGCTATAGGACACGGGAGAACGACCTTGGGCCGTCTCTTAACTAGTACTTAACTTAAGATCTTAACTAGTACTTAACCTTTAGATCTTAAGTGTACTTAAATAGTACTTTATTATAGAACCTTAACTAGTACTTAACTAAGATCTTAAATAGTACTTAACATGACTTGCTCTTAAACTTGCACTTAACTTTTTTCCGCTTTACTTACACTTAACTTGTTTATAACTGACTTTTTCATTACTTAGCTTTGTATCCTTAGTCAGTACTTGGAAATAAACATTTAAAAATTCTCGTAATTTATTAAAAATGGGTCTACTGCAGGAGGTTGTACTTTTTTTGCAGAAGCTGGTTTATTTTACTGTTTTTGTGGGGGTTTTGTGACTTTTGTTGCTAAGTATGGCTTCTGGCGCTTGTATGCTAATAGCCCTCCACCAACAACAATGCCCCCCAGTACATAATAATTACATCTTATAGTTTGATTGTGTTTGTTGTTGGTGGCAGGTGGCGGTGATGAGTTGTATTACCATCTAATAATTTTTGTTTTTTGCTGCTTGGGTTGCTTTTGGCAGTCTGTGCCAGTCAGCGAGTTTTACGGGACGGCCTCAACACGGCCAGCACTTTTAGCTTTAGTAACACTACTCATTGCGGGGACACCAGTTGTGGATTCATTGTGGGAACTACTCGCCTGTAAATTCACTTGTGTGGTGAATTCACTTGTGGGGCACTCGCCTGTAAATTTTCACTTGTGGGGACTCACTGTTGAGTCTTCTCCTGCTCAGCCTCATTGTTTTTAGTCTGATTAATCTTAATATGATTGATATATTATTATGATTGAAAGTAATTTACTCCCATGATAAATGGACATTGCAACGTCCCCCAAAATCTATAATACATGTCAATGCAAAGAAGATTCTAGGGGACTTGGTTTTTAAAACAGGGATCTTGTGTTTAAGGCTAATTTTAATAATCTTACTTCTGAATCAATCGGCGCTATTCTTGCTACTAACTTCGCTTTATAAACTAATCATTGTCCGCTCCCACCGATCTAACATTTTTGATCCTAGCTGTGCCTCGTACCGGCGTAATACTTCTCAACGTCTGAAGTAGAACAATGGATGAATCAAGTCAATACTTAGTCAACGCCTAGATTATCTGCCTGCCTGGTGTTTCCACATGCGGCCAGCGAGTATAATCTTTCTTTAGGTCAGAGGTTCTGCTGCCTCTCACACTTATAGCTCGTCGCAATCCATTTTTAAAACTTTTTTATAAACAATAAAAAATAATTGTAACTTAGATGTTATTTTTTACTTCATAGTCTTTTACTAATCTTAAAAAACTGTTTAGGTTTAAAGGTAACAGTTCTCTTCAGGGTCAGTAGAGGCAGTCAGATCAGTTCTTCAGGAGCTATTTGATCAATTAAAATTGTAACCCGTTCGCGGCTTGAAGCTGCATTGAAAATGTTACATACAAAGGCTTTCCCAGTGCCAGGGAAAATTTTAATGATTTGGGGTAATAATTAACAAAAAATTCTAGTCAGAAAACTACAAAAGATATAAAATGAACTATATATGATTTTTGAAGGAAAATTGAATGAAGATTTTGGAATCTGGGCTTCTTTTTGGTTTAATGTTGATATATAAAAAAGTATTTGACAATTAGATTTGGATAGATTTTTTTGCACGATCAAAGCTATGTTATTTCACACTCTACATCTTCACATCCAAACAAGATCACAAAGCAAAATAGTTGAAAATAACAGTTTGTATTGTCACACTACACCTGTAAATGAAAGTAAAACAGTTTAGAAGTCTATCAAGACGCTCACACTCTATGCAGGACAGGTCAGGTCCATCGACCACGCCCCCTTCCCCACCACGCCCCCCTTGCGGGGAAACTTCAAACCTCTCTTTACTGCTCCTCTTCCCGACTTTCCCTCTGCCCGGTGCGCGCCGACGAGCAGGCCGACGCGCCCCTCTCTCGCAGACTACCACATCATGACCACTGGCACGCAGTGCGGTACACACTAGGAGGGGGGAGCTCGTTCGACGCTGGCAAACCAGTCAGCTGACACACTTTGAGGTCACATACAGCCCGACACAATAACTGACGGAATACGGTTGGCAATTACTTTCAATATCATCTTCTCACACTTCTTGCTCGAGTGAGTCGTTGAATAAAAGAATTATTGTCTTTGTCAAAAATCATTAGCAGAGCATGCTCCAGCTGTGTAATATACGTTGATTGGTCGCTAGCGATCTTGTCGCAAGTGGTTGCGCCGCCCTCTTTGCAAGCAGACGATTGTGCTGGCTGGTCATCAGTCAGTGATGAGAATAAATGGCTTTCCCTCACGTGTGGTCATTTACATATCATTTTAATACTACAGACATATAAGGCTTACTACGCACCACTCTTATTTAAAGTCCGTTGAAAAAATTGTAGACGAATTGAAAATTCAAGAAAATGCATGACGTCATTGGACGGCCATAGGCATGGGAAAGCATTTTATTGCGGCGTCAGCTGACGGCTTAAAGGCCACTCTACGGGGGTGTAAACAAATTTATAATGGATGGGGCAAGAATGCGGTAAGTTTACTGATGGCGTTCTCTTACGCTTTCTCGCATTTCCTTACGCGCTCAAATAAGCTCCGTAATTACTTCTTCCAAAACTCTTCTTCTATCAACATCAGTCCTTTCCTCCAATCTCCCAAATTTGAATATATTCAATAAGATCTGCAAACTTATTCGGGGCTTCATTTTTAACTCAGATTAAAAACACCAAATTTTTTAAAAATTAATCAAGTAGTAAGCCGTTCCTTTTGTTTCTGCGCAAGAATCAGAAGAGGGAGAGAGATAAATTTATCTAGGATGCTATATACCCATTTTTGTGTTTTTGCACTAAGCCCCCCCCTTTTAAAAATAACAGATTACTTCGATTTTTGGAGGTTTTGCATGGTTAATTTGATTGTAGAAAAACGGTGTTGTTAGTTTCCGGCAAAAAGGTAGCATGGATGGGACGAGATTTGTTTATGAAAACGTGGGGTTTCGGGGCAAAATGTGATGTGGTGAGGTTTAGAACAAAGTTTATTAATTTCTATCGGAGCAAATTGAGTAAGACAAGTATTAAAAGGAGGAATATTAAATTTATCTACTAAATTTGTGGTCTAGCGCTTGCGTATCGTCAGGAGGATGGGGTTCTGGGTTGTCCACCGCGGTGTTATATAGGTGTGGGGGCCCGGTTGCAGCTGTGTTTTCACGTGCGTGGTTGGGGTGCACGTAGTTTTTGGGTTTGAAGGTTGTTGTAACGGGGGTGTGTTCTCTAACAACGATTTCATTTTGTGCCTTGCAGTTATTTACTATTTCTGTTTTGTATTATAGAGTTGCTTAATTGAGGTGTTTTTACATAGTATTATCCATTTTTCAAGTTTAGGCATAGGTTGCATCTTTTTGAAAATATTGCTGTTTGGTGATTGCCCTTTTTTATGATTTTCAGGATATGTTGTAGTTTATTTTTGGGGTCTTTAGTTTCCAAAGGTATTGCTCAATTCAGTTTGGTTTTTGTATTTTTCTTTGGTTGAGGGCTGTTGTGTGTGCATATTGGTTTTTGAAGTGGTTTTCGTGATCCTATGTATGTTTCTTTTTCATTTTCTGATGTCTTGTTGCCTGTATACAATATTGTTGTGAAGATCATATTTGGCTTGTGGACATGCTCTTTTTGGAGGCAATTGCAGGGTCTTTCCTTTCTTCACCCTTCTTTGCTTGTGGTTGATTTTAATTTTGTTGGATGCATCAATTGGTTTTTTGAGGTTGGGCCATTACCTGAGTACGATAGTTTGACAGTGTTTTTGTTGAATATTTTGGACTCAGTTTTGTGTTTTTTGGAAATGAAGTTGTTTAGATTTTGAAGAATTCTTTCCCGGTTTGTTTTGAGTTGTTTCCCATTGTATGGGGGGGGGGGGGGGGGGGGGGTTGTTCCTTATGATCTTTTCTTTTTCTTTTTTTCTGGCTTTTATTGTGTTGTTATATGGGTTGTATTTGTAGTTTGTAATTGATATCCATCTTCTTTTCGTAGTGCCTCCTGGTTTTCTACTGCTGGCATTGTTGAATACTCTCCTCACTGCATGACAGATTGGTTAGGTCTCTTGTTATGCCGTGGGGTATGGTCTTTAATACAGATGGTGGATGGATTACTTTTGATGTGTACATAGAGAGGTGTGTCGTTGGGTATTCTTGTTTTTGTTTTTTAGATGTGATTATTGAGATCCTCGTGTTATGTCCTTAAGTTGTTCACTACCTTTTTTGTTTGCTTCAATGGTTAATTTTTTTAGTTGTGATTTTGGAGATTTTGCATGTTCTTTGTTTCCTATTTTCAATGGTTTTGGGTTTCATATTCCCAACCAAATTTGGTACAACCCACACGCTATATAACACCGGCGGTGGGCAACCCAAACCCCATCCAGACGTTAGCCAAGCGCTAGAAACAAATTTGTAGATTTATTTTAATATCTTTTTAATACTTGTTTATCTCTCTCTCTCTCTCTCTTCTCTCTCTCTCTCTCTCTCTCTCTCTCCTCTATTCTCTCTCTCTCTGCTATATATATAATATGAAATTAAGAACGTAGCTGCATGATCTAGCCCTCCTTCCTCTGGGTTAATACGACCCATAGAAAAACGACGCTTCCTTCTCACCTATCCACCTTGGGAACACACCACAGACATGAACTGGAGGCAGGGGCTGTACCCACTAGCCACAACAGCTGCAGACTACCGATGAGTACCTCCGACTAATCGCAAGGAAAGTTTCATAATCTCGAGAATCGGTATATAGTTAATATTTCAAATAAAGGATTAACCTAGCTGAAAATTGAACACTAAGGACGTTTAACAATTCGCGATTTTCTGTTCAGCTTCTTTCTGTTTAAGATCCACTGTGTTTTAATATATAAACAAAATGAATATTGGTCTTTATAAAGTGTGAAGTTCTAAAAAAACGTATATCTTTTCTTAATTAACATTCATGTTCATTATCTCCATCTATCTTCCATGAAGTATAATAGTAACGATCACTGGTGGACTGGTGGGTCGAGGTACCGGAATGTTTACTCTCCAAGTGCCTTAGAATGTGGACTGTTAGATAATGACAGCAAGAAAGAAGAAAGAAAGAAAAGAAGAAAGAAAGAAGTAGAAGAAGGAGAAGAAGAAGAAAGGACAGGGACATATAGAAAGAAGACAATAAAAACGGGAAAGAAGACAGACAAATAGCGATATTTTAGAAGAGAAGAAGAAGAAGAAAAGGAGAAAAAGATCTTCAGCTGTGATTGCATCATCTATGTGTCTATGGGCCTTGGATTTGAGTCTGTCAGAGTCGCTGGTATCGGTTAAATTCATGGGAACGGTCGTTAGACAGAAGTTAGTGTTGCCCTACGGTTCCGCGTCTGAACACTAGCATTCAACAGGGGCTTGGTAGATGGTGTCCTGCGTTGCTGATCAGTTTCAGGCACCACCTAATACACACCGAAGTGACTTGGCAGCTGTGCAGTGTCCTCTTCTGGTGAAGTTGCCTCAGACGTCTTCACATTGACTGCTCCCTGTAGATTTGCCTGTTCGGGGCTGTGTCGGGTGGTCGGGGCATGCCGTCGTGGATTTAAAATGAGGGTTCGCAATGAGCGGTCTGCGTGCTAAGCCATGAGGTGGTATCGGAAGATGAGGAAAGCTTCCACGATTCTCCAGGACTGTGAAATTCACGATGCTAACCACCGCACCACAGCAGCTGGTGGTTACTGGTCTTTTGCTCCTAGCCTCCTCGGAGCAAGTTGCAGAGGAGAAATCGACGACTACCCGAGTTCCGCTTGCGTGTTCCTGGCTGCACGTGTTGCCCCACCAACCATCTCACTTCCCCTTCCACCTTTTATCGCGGCCCATCTTTTCTGCCGCTGCGACCGTGCTTATTCCTATTGTCTCCCCTGGCCCTGTCATCGGTCGACAACTTTGAATGCGACAATGGAATACAGCACCCATCATGGCAGTATTGTTGGAGATAAACAGCGATATGATTAGCGCAATTTCATTCTTAAGCTTTCGAATTTTGTTCCTTCTTTCATTTGATTTGCTCAGTGCACTTATGTCTTTTTTGTCTTGTGACCCATTTATACTGCTTTATCTCTCTCCTTTCATTTCGTTTTTCATAGATAGGACAACAGCAATACCAGGATGGGGGGTAAGTCATGGACATGGCACCATTGTACAGGCCTCAATGTCACATTCGAGTGGAACATGGAAGCATTAGCATTCATGGGAAACTCGACCCATCCCGAACACCATGTCTAAAAACGAGTTGTTTGGTTTTTTGTGTGTGAGTGCTAAAACTGTACAGTGTTCGGGCATACATATTGCACATTGACAATGAAATGCAGATGCTTGCTTGTTGCCGTTAAAATGAGTCTGAGCTGTTTTTTATATTGCTGCGTGATATCGTTATTAGTGCGTCAACTTCTTTCGTATGTGTGTGTGTGTGTCTCGTGTGGTTGTGTGTGTGTTGTGTGTGTGTGTTGTGTGGTGTGTGTGTGTGTGTAGTTTGTGTGTTGTGTGTTTACTTTCACAAAACAAATTCCATTTACCTACCCAACCCACTGCTACTATCTCTATCTATCTATCTATCTATCTATCTGTCATATTCCTATCTATCTATCTGTCTGTCTATCCATCTATCTATTCTATCTGTCTATCTTCTATCCAATCTATACACACACACACACACCACACACACCACACACACACAAACACACACACACTCCACTCAGAAAATTTTGTTAGCAGTATATATGTGTATACACACACACACACAACACACACACACACACACCACACAACACACACACAACACACACACAGTTGTATATATATATATATATATGTATGTTTGTAGTTTTCTTTCTTTCCGTGGTCTCCTACTCCCAGCCCCCCCCCTTTTTTTTTGTTAAATCTTTGCCTATGTCATTAATTGTATTGATTGATGAATTTCAAAACGGAGTGTACCCTACGGGCAAAAATGAAGCAAAATTTAGAAAGAGAGGGGTTAGTTACCGCCAAGGACATATCGACTAACAAATGGACCTTTCGGGTCTTCTTCAGGCAGAAACAAGTAACAGTTAGGAAGTGAAAACGAAGAACGAGAATACCCCCTTATCTTCTCATGTTCTCGGCACACGACCAAAATGCTTTATTTTCCATCACCACACCGTTCCTTTTGTTTTTACTCTTATATCCTTTGTGCTTGCTTTGAGTGCTGTTGGAATTCCATTTTCGAACCTTTGTGGTGGAAACACCGCAGAATTTTAAGATCTGTGTATTTCTCCAGTTGATGCCAAGGGATATTTACAGGCACGATCAGTTGGCATGTTTGCTGAGTTCCCCATCCAGTGAACCGTAATGGGTCAGAGCAGGTAATATGAACGGATCTGTCTTGACGGATGGATCGCCAGTGGTTAGCGTAGTGCTTGCTTGATTTTATTTTATTTTTTTACACCCCGCCAGTCCTTCCTCTCCCACACTTTTTCCATTATCATTTTGCCGACTCATTTATGTAATGACAGAAGAACTGTAAGTGTGCAGTTATTTTTACTCCACATTCTAAATTATGTATGCAACACAACATGTCTGTACTGTGTGTGGTATGTGTGTGTGTGTTATGGTGTGTGGTGTGTGTGTGTGTGTGTGTGTGTGTGTGTGTGTGTGTGTGTGTGGGTGTGTATAATGTATGAACAATAAGTCGTCACGCGGTGCAATGTGTGTGTACTTTTTGTGCTGGTGGATGATCGCCTAAACAGACCAGCTCTCTGATTATATAAAAATTGCATTACAGCCCGTGTTCACTGGGTATGTTTGAAACATCTCTCTCAGCTTCCCCATGTGGTGTGCCGTTTCTTTTTGTTTGTAATGATCAAATTTCGTTTTGGTCGTCATTAAGCGCGGTGTTGATATCTGTGGTATGTCAGCACATAAGTATGAGATTGTTTTTAGCAAGTATTTGATGTTGAATGTTTGTGATAGCAGGATGATTTTATCAGGAAGTCTTGCTGGAACCAACCATACATTCCATGATAAACTTGAACTATAATAATTGAGTTATCGAGTTACTGTGGATCAAAGTGAAGGGAGATGGTGCTCCACTTGCAACAACACATGCATTCCTTGACACTGAAGGCATCGCATACTTTCTGTCACCCCACCCCACCACAGGTGCTTCAACATTTTAATGGAAACATCAGAGCCTCTCAATCTAGAGTTATAATGCCAGGCAGGCCCATCATATATCTCAGTCTATACTCGAGCAAGTCCACAGCTTAAAAGCAATTTAAAGCATACAATGCTTCAAATCATACAGAAAAGTTGAATAGTCCCGTTGCGGTTTTGATTGTGAATTCAAACTGGAGGCTTGTAGTCAAATGGGTTCGTGTCTTTGCCTGCGGATCCTGACGGTCCGGGGAGTTCGTAATCACTCCGTTTGAACTCGTGGCGAAGGGTTTTATGGAGTGAAACCCTCTGTCCACGTGCTATGAGAATGAGAGCTGATTCTGTTCACGAAAGGTTGCCATGTCCAGAAATGGTTATCCTCTAACAATTCAATGCCCCCATGACGGTGATCACTGGAACTGAACCTGAGCAAACTCATTTACTAACAGTCGTCCTGGTGCTGTCTTTTAGCGTCAATGACCTGATGGCTGTAAGATCTAAGGTTTGTCATCCACCAGAAGCAGTCTATTTTTGATATAGTTTTGCCCTGGTTGGCTCTTACCCCAGACTTAAGTGTGCTGTGGACCCCAAATGGAAGACGGGAACGTTATAGCGGAGTTGATTTCCCTTTATAGGACACATCTCTGAGAGTGCTGTAATTTCTTGACTTACACTGCAGTGTCTCTGTATTCTGTCTGGCCTGGTTGATGGTAGAATGTTACTATGTAAGGAAGCGTTTGATACAATCCTGGAGACCTGCGAGGACCCAGTTTACTGAACACCAGGGTTGATATCTCAAGACACAGAAAAACTCCCAGAATTCAGTCAGATGTCATCATTCTCGCCTTCAGCTAAGGCGTTTCGATACTGTGACTCCGTGCAAGCTCTTACAAAAATCCAGAACACTGCGGATTAAAGGAACCGTTTCTGCAGTGGCAATTTAGCTGCTTCCTGACTAGAGAACTATGAAAGTCGTCCTGGAAGGGGAAAGTTCTGAGAAGCAACGGTGAAGTCAGGCGGTCACAACAGGCAGGTTATTGGGCCCTTGCTTTCTTGTGCCATATAAATGACCTCCATGATTCGTGAACTCAACTGTGCGCCTATTCATATACGGGAAGTTACAGCACTGGTTAAGATCACATCTCCTGCAGACGACTCAAACAAAATCGAATGGTGGGCCAAAGATCTGGGAATGAGAATTTTATGCTTCAATGTGCTACTTCTCTGCACAGAGTCCAAGAAACAAGTCCTCTGTTTTTCTACAGACTGAATGATGGAGATCCTCAAACGTGTGGAACAAAATCCGTTTATATCGTGTTGTACTATCCAAGATTTGATAACATGGTCAAAGCATGTGGCACAAAAGATTTGCAAAATAGGCGAGCTCAGCTCCACATCTTGGTTTCCTACGTCGTAATCTAGCCGCTGCTCCCCAGTAAGTCGTCGCCTGGCATACCCCTCCACTGATCTGAGGCAGCCTGTTTAACGGAGCTACTGTGTGGGACGCGTTAATGGCAAATGACCAGGAAAAGCTTGAAACGCATCAAAAAGGAAAAGCAGCAAGATTCATCAAGCGTGACTACAGGTCCGAGACCCGGGTTGCGTCACACGAAACGCGATTGATACTACAGTTACACCCCTCCAAGTGCGCAGAAAACACAAAGACTAGTCACCTTCTATGAGATCATTAAGGGACTTTCTTTCCAGCATCTGCGCCCTGGGATATGTTTAACTCCAATGAAAAAAAGAAAAGAGAAAATACCCGTCCTAATTTGTTTCATGGCTTCGCTGACAAACAACATCGTCACAATATTCACACCATCAACAGCCGCGGATATGTATGTCCCTGGTCAAGCACGAGGCAGTACCAGCGCTCCTTCTCCGTGCAGACCGTCCATTGACTGGAATGAACTGAACGAGCAAGTCGTCCGGGGCAGGCTCTGTGGCAGCGTTCTCTGCAGCGATCAGCAGAGTCACTATGTTGCCATCCTTATTATTATTATTATTATAGGGGTTTTTATATAGCGCCTATCTCGGTCACAGACCAAGCTCTATGCGCTTTACAATAAACACACTACTCACTCACTCAATAGGGCTGACTACCAGGTTGCTGCGGCCGAAGAGCAGCCTAATGGGCGATCATTCAGTCGTTTCCCGTGCCATTCAAATTTACAGTCACTCATTTTCTTTTATTCATTTATTCCTCCAGTTTCTCACTTTGGATGCATGCGATGTTTAATATGTGTCCTCTATTTCCACGGTAACTCTATGGCACACGCTAAAACTGTAAAGTGACGATAACAGTAAGCTCTATATTGCAACATAAATATGTTTTAACCGTACAGGTTCAATCTAAGATAATGACAGCCTAGGGTGGATGCAGCGTCGGAAATAGGGTTCCATTGAGCTGAACTCGGGGATGCCATTGGGCATCAGTTTCATGGGGTCGACCGTTTTCAAAATAAAGGAAATACACAAAATGTTACAATAAGTTCTTTATTTACATGGAAGAGGGCTGTTCTCTCTTTTTACCGGTGCTACTTTTTTAACCTAGGAAGGGTTCAGCAACGTACACGTCCTGATCATGAATCCTGGATCCTTGATCCTGACCTGTAGTGTAGTCTGTAGGTTACAGTTTTCTCGTCACGTACGCGTCCTTGTGAGGTCGAGTCAATGTCGCTGGAATAGAGAATTGCGGGGACTTTCGCTGGAATGGACATAGGGGCGCCCCTCCGGAGGGGTATGAGTAGTTCAGTCTCATGATAACCTGATACAGATGGCCTCCTTGCGGATGGTCTGTATCCGGGTTGTAACAGAGTTACTCTGGGTGCGGCGGTTTATGGGGCAACCGGAATGAATGGTGTAGACGGTACTAGTTAGAAGAAAAAATCGGGATGTTGGAGAATGCGTGGCAGCAGAGAGTCCTAGAAGAGAAGCCCCCTTCAAGCAGTAGTTTCGGCCCTTATCTCCGGACTCTTAGGGGGATTGGGGCCACACGGTTCATGACTCCGGATGTCCCTCTGCTGCCCCTTTTTTTTTTTTTTTTTTTTTTTTTTTCCATCTTGGGACGAGCCATGCTGGGATGCGACCCTTGACCTTCTGGACATGCTCAT
>JAMYXO010001064.1:0-2500 GCA_033310375.1 Conus canariensis
GAGAGAGAGAGAGAGAGAGAGAGAGAGAGAGGACAGACAGACAGACAGACAGACAGAGAGTAGTGGTGTGTGTGGTGTGTGTGTGTTGTGTGTGTGTGTGTTGTGTGTTGTGTGTGTGTGTGTGTGTGTGTGTGTGTGTGTGTGTGTTGTGTGTGTGTGTGTGGTGTATGTGGTGTGCGTGCGTGCGTACGTGCGTGTATGTGTGTGCGCGCGCGCGCGCTGTGCGTCTGTGTGCGTGCGTGAGTATGTGTGTCTGTGTCTGTGTGCGTGTACATTACCGCGTTTGAGTGTAGGTGTGTTTAGGAGGAGATGTTGGATGGAAGATGCCTGGATGTGTATATATGTAGGCGTGTGAGTTTGTTACGTACATCAATAGAACGTCAACGCATTCACATAAAGCGATTTTAGACAGCAAATTTGATTGATTGATGTGTGTGTGTGTGTGTGTGTGTGTGTGTGTGGTGTGTGTGGTGTGTGTGTGTGTGTGTGTGTGTGTCGTGTCGTGTGTGTGTCTGTGTGTGTCTGTGTGTGTGAAGGGAGGAAACCCTCTCACAGATGGCTTTAAACGCTTTAAAATGACTTTTAAGAGAAAAGGATGATTGGCCAATTGGCATCAGGGCCCTCCACTGGCACAGATCTTGGAGCCGCGTGGCAGGTGACAGTCAATCATGGAAGGCGCGGAGGATTCCTCAGTTGGAACCTTGGACAGTAAAAGGGACAAATAATCCACTCAGACCTCATAGCATCAGCTGTGGTGCTCAGAACTAGGTCAGCTGTAGCTTGTTCAGTACAGACCTCATAGCATCAGCTGTGGTGCTCAGAACTAGGTCAGCTGTAGCTTGTTCAGTACAGACCTCATAGCATCAGCTGTGGTGCTCAGAACTAGGTCAGCTGTAGCTTGTTCAGTACAGACCTCATAGCATCAGCTGTGGTGCTCAGAACTAGTCACTGTAGCTTGTTCAGTACAGACCTCATAGCATCAGCTGTGGTGCTCAGAACTAGGTCAGCTGTAGCTTGTTCAGTACAGACCTCATAGCATCAGCTGTGGTGCTCAGAACTAGGTCAGCTGTAGCTTGTTCAGTACAGACCTCATAGCATCAGCTGTGGTGCTCAGAACTAGGTCAGCTGTAGCTTGTTCAGTACAGACCTCATAGCATCAGCTGTGGTGCTCAGAACTAGGTCAGCTGTAGCTTGTTCAGTACAGACCTCATAGCATCAGCTGTGGTGCTCAGAACTAGGTCAGCTGTAGCTTGTTCAGTACAGACCTCATAGCATCAGCTGTGGTGCTCAGAACTAGGTCAGCTGTAGCTTGTTCAGTACAGACCTCATAGCGTCAGCTGTGGTGCTCGAACTAGGTCAGCTGGCTTGTTCAGTACACCATAGCATCAGTGTGGTGCTCAGAACTAGTCAGCTGTAGCTTGTTCAGTACAGACCTCATAGCATCAGCTGTGGTGCTCAGAACTAGGTCAGCTGTAGCTTGTTCAGTACAGACTCATAGCATCAGCTGTGGTGCTCAGAACTAGGTCAGCTGTAGCTTGTTCAGTACAGACTTCATAGCATCTGCTGTGGTGCTCAGAACTAGGTCAGCTGAAGCTTGTTCAGTAAAGCTGAATGGACCCCTCCCTTGGTAATGTCATACTTTATTTAATGGGGACTGGTCCTTGAATGGCAATATATGACAGGCTAGAAGCAGACTACTATAGGTCAAAGTTCATTGTATGGAGACTGGTCCGATGAATGACGACGTGACAGGTTAGAAGCAGAAACTATAGGTCAAAGTTCATGCAGATGTATTTTTTTATTTATGTTGCTCTATGTTGATAAAAACTAGTTCCATGCCTAAAACACGTATTGTTGCTTGGGGATTCACCAGACAGTTCATGTTCATTGTTCGGTCTACTTGCTGGTCAACAATATTATGTCAGCATCGTCCTTACTTGGCAGTGAGTCAGACAAGAAATAGTTCATGTTCATGCTGTATCGGTCCTTACTTGGCAGTGAGTCAGACAAGAAATAGTTTATGTTCATGCTGTATCGGTCCTTACTTGGCAGTGAGTCAGACAAGAAGTTGATCCTGTTCTGCATGGCCTACTTACTCAAACATAAACAGACACACTGGTGAAAACGCTTTAGACTCACAGAGTATCCATGGCGGTTGAATGCTTCCCCCAATCCAGCTTATACTCACTCCTGGGATGCACTGGTCGCTAAATGGCCGTGGAGCGGCCAAAAGCAAAGGCTGTCATGATGTGGTCTTTTTATGAAACACCCATGGACAGACACACCGTAAACAAGCAGTTCAAAGCATGAAACATCCATGACTCTGTTGTCCACGCCCTACGCCTAACACACTCCACTTTGGTGCACATCAGTCAATACATAGCAACAGGACGGACCACACACAGATCTTCTAGGCACCACCTAGTCATCCAAGACACAGCGGACACGATGATGAAAACCAGTTGGATGCCTCAAACTTACGTGACAGTGTAATAAATGC
>JAMYXO010001064.1:10000-33807 GCA_033310375.1 Conus canariensis
TCGACCGCTGGCTGTGCCTACACTGCAGCAGATGGGACCGAGGGCTGTCTACCAGGATGACAATGCTCGCCCCCACAGGGCAAGGGTGGTCAACGAATTCCTGCAGCAGTCTGGAGTCAACAGAATGGAGTGGCCAGCATGCAGTCCCGATCTCAACCCGATTGAGAACCTCTGGGATGAGCTGGATCGCAAAGTGAGGAGCCACCCCCTCCCAGGGATGCCCAACACCTCTACCAGATGCTGCAGGCTGAGTGGCAGGCGCTTCCACAGAGGATCTTCACCAACCTGGTCAACTCGATGAGGACTCGCTGCGTCGAGTGCCAGAACAGCCATGGTGGTTACACGCATTACTGAGCTTTTGGGAGCATCAGTATGCCCTGTCTTGTGATTTCAATGACTTTGGGAAATCAAATTTGGATACGTACCCACTTTAATCAAATGTACACACCAAACGATTGCTCGAGATTGAAGGCAATTGTGTATCGTTATCACTAAAGAATGGAATTAAATGTTGGCCAAACTTCAATGCATTGACTTTCTTATTTTGACAGTTATGAATGTTTGTGAAAGTGATCCTTAACTTTTTGTGTGTAGCTTATATATATATGAAACAAACAAACAAACAAACCACACACAGAGAGGATCTAGGGGCCGTAAATCGCGCCGGCTTGTAGACAAGGGGGGAAGGAGTGAGAGGGAGGTGTCATATGCTTGATGCGCGCTACTGTTTCAGGCGAGAGAATATCGTCATGCGCGCGCGCGCGCGCGCCGAATGTCGGTATGTGCGGTGGTTGTGGTTTTCACTGCATTGTCTCCGTCGTTCGTTGAAAGTGAATTTAAAAAATAAAAAAAAATAAAAAAAACGTGGTATTTTTATTCCGGTAATTATCCAGTCAAACCATAAGTTCGTATATATGAAAATTGATGAGGATTATAATAGGTTTTTGTTTATTCTTATTTTTCTTTTGATTGCAGAAGAAAATTATTTCGTATGCCCCTCTTTTCATATGAGGATGGCTGTTGCGCCGAAGCGATAATGGGAGGGGGGATGGTGGTGTGCTTTGACCTCGAGTAGGGGGAAGAGGGAGTGTGAAGGTGGATATTGTAGTTGGAAAGAAAATGGTATATGGTTGTTTGTGTGAAGTTGGTGAATTATATGACATTGGTGGTTTGAATTTGATGAATATTTGCGGTGTTATGCATTGATATATTTAATGCATTATGTTTTCTTTTTGTGATTATGATTGGAAGTTGGAATAGGTAGTTTTTAAATTTATTGTGTTATTTTTAAGTTAGTGCAGTGATTTGGTTGCAAGTTGAAATTGATTAGGCGTATGCCTAGTCACGTACAGCCAGCAGGGGGGGGGCCGTCCTGTCGCTCCGCTTTTGTTAGTATGTCTGGGTCTTCGTTACTATATATGGCCTCGCCGGTCATTTGTTTTCGGTCGCTATCGGTTTTGGTGATACTGCGCTGTTTGAGTTCAGGGCGGGTGACAGTGGTCATTCATTTTATTATTGGATTATGATACCATATCGGGGTTGACCCAATATTGTCTCTTATTCAGCAGCGGCGAGCGCTTCCGCTCTCTGGTGGTGTTGTTCTGGTTGAATCGTTTGGCATCCATTATATGCCGTTGAAGAAACAGTAATTCTTTATTCTTTACTCCGATCATCTGTTGTGTATTGAACTGTTAGGATCTACAGTTTCGTCATCCTTCCGGGGCAGGTGTTGGTGAGAAAGTGATGGGAGAGATATGGAGTATCGGTCAGAATCTGCTAATGCATTTAAAACCACAGTGCCAGCTCTACACAGATGCCTTTCCACTGTAAACTACTGCATTCCACAATCGCACGCACAGAAATAGGTGCACAGTTCGCTCGCGCTCACGTACAGTCGCAAACACGTTCACATTTTGTTCTCTTACTTTTCTGTCTCTCATTGTTACGCACTAGGTCTGGGCCAGCACAACTTACCTGAAAGGTTTGAGTTATGAGGAAAGGCTAGAAAAGATGAAACTACCAGCATGTCTTACAGAAGGATACGAGGAGATCTTGTAGAAGTGTATAAGTATACACATGGACTGTACATGTTGGAAAACTCCTTGTTTGAGAAAGAGATTAGGACAATCACAGGGGACATTGCTTTAAGCTGAAAAAAAAAATAACACAGATGCAGCACAAGTCTCCGACAGAACTTCTTCTCTCAACATGTGGTGATTTGGAACCGCCTTCCTTCCAGTGTTACTCAAGCACCTTCCTTGAACAGTTTGAAAAACAGACTGGACTGTGTCATGAACAGGACATATATAGTTTAGATGTGCCTCCCACCTTCAGTTTCTGATCAAAACATAAGTAGTTTTCAGCAAAAAGTTATGGAAAGCTTTACTGGTCAAAACACCAGCAGAAGATTATACATTCGTTCTACAGAAAGATGTACAAATCAGAATCCAAAATATCATAAAAGGAAACAAATCGATTTTAACTACATTTTTATTAGTTTCACAGAACAAAACCCTTCTGCAATATTTGGTTTAAAAAAATCTCGGCCTCAAACAGTTTTTTTGCAATTTTTCATTGAACACAATGGCCTGAATCGAATGTTGTAATTTGCGTTACGCCACATTGCTAGCTTTAAAATTCAATGAACGCAAAACAGGAAACAAAATCCACCAATACTTTCCATTTTCAACTCCAGAAATGAATATCGTTTCATAGTATACTACGCTGTTTGCTTTCTCTAAGCAAACTCGTCAAACTTTATATGAATTCAACAGCTAAAAGAAAAAAGCTTTTTTTTTCATCCGCCAACTCCTCAAACAAAATCTCTTATTTAGCATAACAATAGGAAGGACAAAAATGTATAATGAAAAAGTGAAACTTAATCACTCCTTTCACTAAATTTCACTGAACGGTTGTGATAATAAGTAGGTGAAAATTACTTCAAACCTCAAAAATAATTATAACGTAGATTACAAGCTCTTGTAGCGTAGATTACAGTTTTTACACATTGCCAGAAAACTTCAAAAGACCAAACCTACCGGAATGAAACGAAGCAAAATGAAAGATTATGAACCTTAGTATTATTTTTTAGCTTCATAGCTGGTGATTTCAACAAAGGAAAGGAAACGTATATTACTTCAGATCACGTAGATTACTTCTGGTCAGTCTCTGTTACTTTCCTGTTTATAAAAGAACTTAAACACTTTAATGTAAAAAAAAAAGTCTTTTATGGTAACAATATTAAGGAAACTCTCCCTTAAGTGGTGATTCAGTACGTGTGTATTGAACACAGACAAAGAAAATTGTGACTGCAAGATGCTGCTTAATCCTAGCCATCCAAATGATGGGAAACAGCCAAGTCACTGCACTTTTTAGAACAAATCCCTGATCAGATGCTGATCTTCCTGAAGCTGAAATGTCCGCCCAAATCGACCCGTTGCTTTTGGTTCTTGTATAATGCAGATGATGTCATCAAAGGACCCCCACAATTCATCTTGGTGACGTGGCCACTTGTAGGAGTTCTCAACTTTTTTTTACTCTTTTCCATGAACTCAATATAGCACTCTCCTTCTTCCTCATCAATGTCCTTGACTTTCCCGACGTACACTGCTTCTGATACACTGCTGCAACAAAGTCACCTTTGTCAGGATGAACGTCCAGGATTTCGGAATCAGGTAGCGCTGGGCCTTTGGGCTTTAGTCGATGTTCCTCCACAGCTGAGGTCGACAGTCCTTTTAGAATACAATGTGTCACTGGAGTATGGTCTTGTGTGTCCATTGCAGTCGATGGATGTTTTGATTGACTGAGCTTGGAAATTTTTTCCACATGGTGCATTGAGTCCACTGACTTTGACTGAGGTCCCCTGTCAGACAATTGTGACAACAGCAAGAGGTTGTTCTGGTCATGGTGACGTTTCTCTCTACTGTGTAAACGAGTGTACTTTCATAGTCCCTTTGCATGGGACTGTGTCTTTGGTCAGGGTTTCTAAGATCTGTTTTTCTCTGTTCACATCTTCCTCACTAACGAAGATGTAGTGAACCGTTTTTGAGGTCTCCTTTCCCCATTTGTTCCTGTACATACACAAAGACAGAATGACAGACCAGCAGACACAACAAACAGAAACACAGAGATATTTTCTCTCCATTCTGATTGTATAATTACTCCGTTGGGAGTACAATAAGTCAAAAATTTAGTTTTGTAAGCTACGTTACCATTTTTTTGTAATCTACGTTATCAATTAACCCTCATACTTTCGCTTTCTTTTTGCTTTTAATATGTCACCTGAACTCATTGTTTGTATCTAATAATACTTGTTCTGCCTGTTCTAATGTCCAAAGTTCCAACTTTCTATTCTTTCATTGTAGAAAAAAGATATTAATGATATGGCTTCCCAAGGAATGTATTCTCCGTTACCATCACTTTCTTCCACCATAGTGCAGCTGTTAAGCTGCACACGTGACCATTGAGGCAACAAACATCATGACGGCTTTTTATAGATTCAGAAAACATTATACTTGCTGGCTTTCTGACACGGCTTTTGCAACAAGACACTTTCGAGAAACAGACAAGTCTAATGAAGGTATGTAAGTACGTTACAACTGACATTGCTACATTGTGCATTAAAAAAAAACTACCTAAGACACATCACGCCCTGATTTTGTGTTTAACCGTTTTCATGCTCTAACAACGTATCTAAAAATCATAATTACTACGAAGGTACCCACCTGTGTTTTGAATTGGAAACCAAGCTCACTTTACCAGCATATCAATCAATTATTCATGGCTCACTGTTTCACATCCAAATGTGGAATGCAAATGGTGAAACCAGGGAAGCAATTGTGATGCTTTTATAGCGTGGGTTCCGCAAAAAATAAAAACTTGACACGGAACAAAACAAGTAACCTTTTCTGCAGTAACATTGCTTACGTAACGTAGATTTCTGTCCCAGTATTTTGTCAAGTCTGACGAAAAACTGGAAGGAAGGAGTTTTCCTGCAAGTTGAAGTGTAATTATCTTCCCTTAGGCGTATGTTTCTCATACATTTTCTTCAGACAGGTCACGTTAGCCAGTTTGGTAGAAACGAAGTCACGCAGATTACACGCTTATTGCCAACTTTGAAAAAAGAGAAAAGAAAATCTTGATGCTTAAAGGAGTTCTCACCATTTTTACAAATCTATATGGACCAATACACGGTTTTGGTATGTGGTCGTATTGCGAAACCCAGCCCCGAATCAGCCGCCTGTGCTCTCATCTTGCAGTGAGACAGCATTTCCTGCGGACTGGGAAAGCGAAGAGGCTGATACAGGAACGAGAGCCTCGATTTCGATAAAAGGGGGGTTTCCGATTAATGACGTAGAAAAGCCAAGTCGCTTTTCGTGTTGGGCTGAAGTGAGATGGGGTGAATGTGTGCTGTGTCTGGTTTGCGGAATTTCATCAGAAATAAGCAAAGAGTAAGCGTTCATGCTTTTTCAGGTGCCTCCAGCCAGTTTAGGCGATTGTGGATAAATTTTGTCACCACACCGAGGAAAGATTTTGTTCTTCGGGACAGTTATCATGGATATTTGCAGTCGTCACTTCAAAGAGCACAGTTTCCAAGACCAACACACTGGAAGGTAAAGGTGGAAGCTGGAATTAGGGTCCGAAGACAGCTGAAAGAGGATGCTGTGCCAACTATTATAACAGAAAAAATGTATTAAGCACTCTCTGTTTATTCGCCAGCTGCAAATGCAAGCCTCAAACGCAACAGTGACACCGATTGTGTCAGGAGCAAGGAGCCAAACTCAGAGACGTAAAGAAGGTAAGGTTTGTGGAATGGGTGGTTGATCTTTTTGTGTTTCATTTCATTCTCAGTGTATGGTTGGTTGTAAAGATAGTTGTTAGTTTTTGTTGAGTGTTGGCAACAAACTGAAACATACATTGTTACTGTCATTGTGGCAGTCAGTCAGTCACACTGCCTGCTGCCACTGAAACTTGCATGTTTGTGATTGACTTTTCCCCCTGATGTTACTGTTTCCAACAAACTGAAGTTACGATTCTTATTAACAAGAAAGTGTCCATGTCCACAAATAACAACTTGTTGGACTCCAGTGAATAATAGTTTGGGTTTTTATTTTTCAGGACATTGCTGAACATTAGGCACCCATGCAAGTTCAAGTTTCCGCCCAACAACCATATGCTTTAGTAAGTGAATTATTTATCAGTATTTGGACACAGGATGGTGACTTAGTGTGCATTTTAAGATATATGCAGGTATGGTATGTATGTATGCTATACACTGCCTGGTGAGTAAGAGAATAATGAGCTTAGATCTGCAGCTTAGATCTGATGTACGGCACGTCACCCATCAGTTTTTAAAATAAGAGCCCGAATTTTTGACTGCAATATATTGTAAAAGACCCTCAGATTCTAATTGTCATTGTGGAACTTCAGAATTTAAGTGGAGGGAATGAGATTGAAAATGAGGAATGTAAAAAAGGGTATATATGTGTGTGTGTGTGTGTGTGTGTGTGTGTGTGTGTGTGTGGGGGGAGGGGGGGGGACTGAAAGTGAACAGCAATTGAAAAGATTTCTACAGCAGGGAAGAGAATTAGTGTGATGATGCAGTAGCTGACAAATTCCTGTGCAAAGGAAAAGGCATTATCTCATAGATCTAAACAACTGAAAGAAAATGTGGTTTATCACAGAACCATTTTAAAGTTATTTACATACTACGGTAATGTGTGTGTGTGTGTGTGTGTGTGTGTGTGTGTTTTGTGTGTGTGTGTGTGTGTGTGTGAACAGATGTATGTATGTGCATGTGTATATCATGTACTATCTGTGTCGTGCGTATGTGTGTACATGTACATAATATGGTCAACCTGTAAAAATAATGTCGAACTGCCTGGAAAGAAACACAAGCGTCTGACGGCGAGGGAGGTGGTACTGTACAAGGAGCTGTAGGTTCAAACTGGTACGGCTGAACTCCAAACACTTCAGTGAAAATTTCACGTTCGATGTCCTCTTCCTTGGAACTTGACTCGTAGCTGGGAGCATCTGCCATTATCCCCGGAAAATAGTTGATTTTTACGTCCTCATAGCGAAAGCTTTTAGGGACATGTCTTTCATTCACGATAGTCTTGGCATTTATACGTCACTTGCGGAATCCGGACTCTCGTCTCTTTCCGTACTGTGCTCGGCAATCTCCGTGGCGAGTCACGATTTGGCTACTTGCACGACCCGAAACACAGATAGAAGTGAGTTCCAGAAGAAAAGTAACACGTACATCGAAACACGCTCGATCATACTTTTGAACAACCCAAACATGCTATTTATGGGTGAAGACCCCTTTAAGTTTATTGAAAGTTTTTAAATGTGATTTTTGTTTTCCTTCTGGTTTTAGGATATATACTAGGGTCTGGGTTAAAAGATTTCTTTCAAGTCTTTCTAAACCCATTGCCATTTAGTAACGTAGATTACAATGTTTTGACGACAATGGTTAATAAAATTAGGTGTGTTTCTGTATCGATCTGAATGTCAGCATCAAGTTTACTTGAGAAACTACAAGCCACCAAAGCTTATTTGAGGCAAAGACACCTTTAGGTAGATTGACAGAGCATCATAGGTGTATTTGAAATAAAACTAACCCTCTTTGGCGACATGCAACTTTTGACAATTTTATGTCATTTAAAGACGTCCTGTGAGAGTAACCTGCTTCCCAGATGCATGCTCGGACGTTCATAACAAATATTGACACGTACAATTTTGTTTTGTGTGGTAGCATTCAATTTAGACTCCAATAAGAGGGTAGGTTCAAAGCACAGACGCGCCTTTGTACATCTTTGTAGAACATAAAATCTGCTTATAAGAAGAAAAAAACTGAGATTTGAAAGAAATCGGCGACAAGCCTATGAACATATGGCATCGACTATACAATTCTATACTACTTCACCTATTCTTGTGAATCTTGACTTCACCTTCTAAAGTACTAAAGTACTAAAACACAAAATGTCTCTTTATTCGAAGATTCATAAGCGAACCCGCTTAATAAGAGCCATAGATTATACTTCAGTCCTCTTAAGCTTTCTTTTGTTATTCTTTCTTTCTGTCTGTCTTTTTGAATAGCATTATTCAAGTATTTCGAATATTTTTGCCTAAAAAAAAGCGTCTTAGCTTTTTCTGTTTAATTTTGGTTTTCAACTTAAAAGAAAAATCTTAAGTGAGGCAGGAAGCGGTAGAAAACAATTACAAAACACGTACAGTAACTCTTGCTCCGTTATGAACTAAATCCACGCCCATCACTTGCAAGGGAAAATAATTACAAAAGAAATCAAGTTGTAGGCTCCAACCAACAGACCAGCAGACAGACGCACATGCATTCATGCGCGAACGCACACAGCGTGCATGCACGTGTTCAGAAGGGGGGGGGGGGGGGGGGGGGGGCTCGGGGGAAGCAGTGTACTCTGCATTATCTTCACCTTCCCACAAAAAAAAGCAATCGAACACACACACACGCACACACACATACACACACACAACACACACACACCCACACACCACACACACACACACACACACACTCTCTCTCTCTCTCTCTCTCCTCTCTCTTTTCTCTCTCTCTTCTCTCTCAGAGAAAAAATCTCTAACACAGAGGAAAAATCTGCGTTGCCGCCGGTACGGGGCGAGAGCTTGAGGTTGACCTGTTCCATTGGACGAGGTGTTATTTCTATGACAAAGTAGTCGTCCTCCTCCCGGTGGGAAAAAGAAAATTCGGGGAGAAACCAGCGGAACAAGATCTACGCAGCTTAGTGTAGTCTGCAAGTTAGGCCAGTCGATAGGAGACGAGTGCAGCACACTGTTGTTGCCACGAGGAGAACAAACAACAAACAAGTAAGCAACCAAAAACATTCTCTTGTTGAGATTCTTCTTCTTCTTCTTCTTCTTCTTCTTCTTCTTCTTCTTCTTCTTGAAAAACCTTCAGTTTTTCTTTGTCCATCTTTTATAATTTTTCCTATACTTTACTGTTCAAAAATTCAGTTTATGTCTTTGTATCCTTTTTGTAGTTGTTTTGTCGTATATTTCTTTCTCCCTTTCTTTCTTTCTTTCTTTCTTTCTTTCTTTCTTTCTTTTCTGTTCTTTATTTATTTATTTTGTTGTTGTTGTTGTTTTGTTTGTTTTCTTTTGTTTCTTTTGTTTGAAAACTTGCTCGTGTCCGTTCTTTCATTATTTTTGTACTTCATTGACCATTTCTATGTTTATTCTCAATTTTTGCTTTGTTTTGTTGTCTATTTTTCTCTTCTTTGAAAACATGCTCATCGTATCTATTCCTTCTGTACTTTTCTTCTTGTTGTTGTTATTGAAAATTTCTGTGTTTGTCTTTGGAAACCCTCGACCCAGCAGACCTGGAGACAGCAGCTTCAGACCGGGTCAGCTGGCGGTCCACCATCAAGGCCGGCACCAAGCAAGCAGAGCAGAGCAGAGGAGAGATGCCCAGTGGGAAGAACGGAGGCGCCGCAGATGGGCAAAGGATGGCGTCGGCACCCACAGACACTGATGACGGAGACTTCACCTGTAGCAACTGCAACAGAGTCTGCCGCTCGAGGATCAGGCTCTTCAGCCACAGCAGGCGCTGCAAACTCCACAACTGACTGATCCATGGCGCAACACCATTGTCTCTCCAGACAGATGGATGGTAACTTTGTGTCATTTGTGCTTTGTTTTGGTGTGCATTTCTTTCTTTTTTGTTTGTTGACGTCTGTCTTTCTTTCTATCTATCGATCGTTCCTTCTTTCTTTCTATCTTCCAGTCTTCTGTACTCCCTTTCTTTCATTCTATCTTTCTTCCTTGCTGTGTGTGTGTGTGTGTGTGTTTGTGTGTGGTGTGTGTGTGTGTGTGTGTGTGTGAGTGAGTGTGTGGTGTGTGTGTGTGTGTGTGTGATGTGTGTGTGTGTGTGTGTGTGTGTGTGGTGTGTGTGTGGTGTGTGTGTGTGTGTGTGTGTGTGTGTGTGTTTACAGGTGCGTATATGTATGAGTGTGTGTGTCATCAGCAACACAGTGAGGCAGACCAACAGGCCTGGTGAGGCAGGAACTGACACAAGTTGGTGCTTTCTGTGTAGCTTCCGTGTTCTCTGCTTTGCCGTCCGGTCAAAGCATTCCAAATTTTCATAGACTATGGACGACAACTTCAGAACCCAGGTTATAATATGAAGCATGTCACACTGGATAATGTTGTCGCTGTATGACATTGTTGGTGATTAAAAATCGGAGAATGAATCCACTGTGAAGGAGTTTGTGTCCTATTTTTCTCTATTGCAATGAGAAACACCAAACAGCATGAACGCTTTTTGTCATGACTGAACAGCAGGCATTTCAGTCTGTTCACACCTGTAGATGTGATTCTCCAAGATTGTATCTGAGCGGAGAAACTTGGTCTTTCAAAAGGAGTACCAAACACATTTGGCTTTCCTCCTCGCCTGGCTGTCGACATGAGCTCTGGATACGGTTTTCGATGGAAAAATACTCTGTGGAAATGGACCAGTAATGTCAATACATTTTCAGTTGTATTTATCATGGACATAGAGTCATTAACAACATTTCGATCGGGTAGTCTGAATTTCGTAGAGTGACAATTAGGCACAACTCCGACAATGACAAAGTGGAACGAAGAAGACGACTGTTCCAGACAGGTCGGCATCGTCAGTCATGTCGTAGAGTTGCAAACTTGTACAGAAAAGATCGTAGGCATGCGATCCACGAAATGACAGCTTAAGCAATTGACTTGGAATGAACGTTTTCGGATTCGACAGTTTTTCTCACAAACTTTTGGCAATCAAGAAGTAGTCCAGGTTTGGTCGGCAGAAGATGAAAAATGGCGCCAAAACTGATTGTGCGAGAAACAGTTTAGGGAAAATATGGGCTTTTTGTCCAAGGTATAAAAATACATTCATTGTTGCGATTTTAGCGATGTATATATAGTAATGATATAGGTTTCGAGGCACTTATGTTAAAGAGTTGACACAAAACAATCCAGATTCATCAATCAAGGGAGGTAAGGGGGAAGGTAACTCCTAAATAAACCATTTCAACTGGCGGGTGATCGATGAAAAATGACGCCAAATCGATCGTGCAAAATCCCAGTTTAGTTTTAAAAATATAGGCTTTTCGGTCCAACACAGTCATAAAGAATCAAATACATTCATTTGTGTGACTTCAGCGACTTTAGACATAATAATGATATAGGTTCTGAGGCATTCCCGTTTGAAGGAGTTGACCCGAACTAATCCAAGGTTGATCAATCAGGGGAGCTAAGGGGAAAGGTAAACTCCCGAACAGACCATTTCATCTGCTGATGGTCACCCACGAGAGAGGTGCCCATTTGAGCACCTGGCTACATAGACCTTCACTTGCTGATTTTATTTGTCAGTTGTTCCTGTTGATATTAGTTCTCTCTGAAACACATTCTCTTGTGGATTTGTTGTGGCTAAGGCTGTGTTCGGATGAACTAAAGTGTTTTTTTGTGGATGGGAGAGCGTCATTAATGAGCAGCGTGGCGAAAATGCACAGATACAATGACACGTAACAATAGCAACAGCAACCACCACAGTAACGGTATCAGTCACCACCACAAGATAAAGGTTCAACGGAACTAAATTCCTTCCTCTTTTTGACCCCCCCCCCCCCCCCCGCCCCTTCCATCTCCCCTCTTCATATTTATTGTCCATACTCATTCTCTCTGATTCCAGTACAATCGGCTTTATGTTCACTCCATTTGTAGACCTTTTCGTGCGTTTCTTTCGTGCGCACGAAGTGAATCGATGTTGAGAAAAACAACGAAAGAAACCTTGAAAAAAAAAAAAAAAAGCAAAGGGCAGTAATTCTTGCAAAGAAACAAAGGGCAATAATTCGGTTGGGGGGTGATCAGGAATATCTTCATTGGAATCGCTCTTTGTGGGTTTGAATCAGCTTTTTCTTTCAAAACAATAAAAAGACTATGCCGCTTAACAAACAAAACAAACAAATGACATAAAAAAAAAACGCGACGCGTACGAAGAAGCACAGTAACTTTGGCCCCATCATGATGAAAAAAAAGTGAGTGAGTGCTCGTTTTTCGTGTTGAATGGTCCCAAATGGTGTTTCATGTTGCTGAGGAACAAGACACAAGAGGTCTGGAAAGGCGTCGTGTTTGTCTTGTCATTGGTTTGTCCGGTGGTGTAGTCATTTCTCTTGGAACTAGGTTTCTATTTCCGCCTGCAGTCCCTCCCCCGACTCCTTCCCTCCTGCCCCGCCCCTGCATGATGGTATGACAGTAGTCACGTCAATGTGAGCACAACGCTGTGCTGGCTCCTGATCCCCTTTACAGTTGGAGGTGGAGAAGGCATTGGGGGTACAGGCCGTGACCTGTGCAATGACCTCTGCTACAAGGATTTTCTCTGATAGTTGATTGTACTGGGTCCAAACTGATGTGGTCTGGCAGTATCAGATGCTCTTTGGGCAGAGGTGGGACGCATCCAATCTGGGGGTGGGAATGCACCCTGTCCCCGAAACAGTACATAGCTCAGTCTATGCACGGTACACCTAACGTATCCGTTTGGCCCAGGAGTTCCATTGAATAACCAACATACTCCGTTTTCTGCAATGGTGTAGCCTGGGGATTGAACAGACGGCGTATAAGCGTATCCATTTTGAGTTGGAAGGTTGCCATGCAACATTGTGTGTGTGCGTGCGTGTGTGTGCGTGTGTGTGCGTGTGTGTGTGTGTGTGTGTGTGTGTGTGGTGTGTGTGTGTGTGTGTGTGTGTGTGTGTGTTTTGATTCGGATATCCATCGCAGGACAGACCAAAATTCAACAAATATAAACTTTTAACTCTTTCGATTTAGAAATTCTAATTTATTCCCTTGGCGGTATAAAGCCAATGTTTTTGATAGATTTCTTTTTCGCGCAATCAGCGAATTACAAATAAACGAAAGAAAACTTTTCTATTCAACATGCTGACCATTCAGACAAGGGAAGTAATTCCATTCCTTGATCAGCGAAATTACAAATAAACGAAAGAAAACTTTTCTATTCAACATGCTGACCATCCAGACAAGGGAAGTATTCCATTCCTTGGCGGAATAAACTAATATTTCTAACCGTAAACTGACTTAAATGGATTCATTTTGCGCCAGTAGTTACAAGAAGAGAAGTGACTGATTGCTTGTTCTTCGTTTCGCAATTGTCCCAAATGTTGGTTTTTAATCATTGCCTGATTAGAAGAAGGCCAAAGAGGTCTCGAAACGTTTCATGTTTTGTTTTGTCATTTGTTTCCTCCCCCCCCCACTCCTCCACCCCCCCCCCACACTCTCCCCCACTTTTTTTTTCTTCTTCTTCTTCTTGTGCAAACGTACGGAACAGTCATTTCTGTGTTAGGTTTGTGTTAGTTTCCGCCTGCAGTCACCTCACTTTCTTTTTTTTTTTCTTTTTTTTTTGTGCGCTCAGTCAGCAAAGATTGCACAAACACTACAGAGTTCATTTTAACCACACAGAGTAAAATGGTGAAATATATGGCCCAAAGACAATGCCACTAATGGTTGGTGTTGATCTCACAGGAATGCATGGTCATTCAGAGAATTTATTAGAAATGAAATCACGTTCTATTGAAAAAAAAATGTTGACCATTTTCAGACAGGGGAAATAATTTTTATTGATTCAGAACTTCTAATTCCTTCCCTTGCTGTATATATAGTGTATCTACGCGTGAACTGCATTAAAGGGAGGAGGATATAGATTCTTGCCAGTACCTTTTTTTTTTTTCAATTTCTTGTTATTGCTATTTTGCTGTCTTTAAATCACACTGTGGAAGAGAGACCCGCAGATATGAGTTCGGTCACGGAAAGGGAATAACTACAAAAGAATTATAGTTGTATACTCCGACATACGAACAGGTACAGATATATGCAGCTACAGACGCACGCATGTATGCACGTGCCCGCGCGCTTGCGCGCGCACACACGCGCACACACACACACACACACACACACCACACACACACACACACACACACACACACACAGCACGAACACACCACACACCACACACACACACACACACACACACACACACACCACACACACCCACACACACACACACAAAATGGCAGAATAAGAAAGATTGTAAGCGCTACTCTTGAATGAATGATACGACACACAAATCAAGTTTTGTTTGTTTGTTTGTTTGCTATATCTGTTATCACATATGAAAACTCTTTTTTTGGTAGCAATGGGAGATAGACGCAATCAATTATTACAAAAATAGCACAGGGAGAGAGAGAGGAGAGAGAGAGAAGAGAGAGAGAGAGAGAGAGAGAGAGAGAGAGAGAGTAGCAAAGGTCAGATCTTGGATGCACCCTTTCAACCAGTTTATGAATCCAAGCAAGCAACCCAAAGCATTCTCTTGTTGAGCTTCTTCTTCTTCTTCTTGAAAAACCTTCAGTTTTTCTTTGTCCGTCTTTATTATTTTTCCTACACTTTACTGTTCAAAAATTCAGTTTTGTCTTTGTATCCTTTTTGGAGTTGTTTTGTCGTATATTTCTTTCTCCCTTTCTTTCGTTCTTTTCTTTTTTTTTTTTTTTTTTTCGTTTTTGTTTGTTTGTGGTTTTTGTTTTGTTTTTGTTTCTTTTGTTTGAAAACTTGCTCGTGTCCGTCTTTCATTATTTTTGTACTTCATTGACCATTTCTATGTTTATTCTATGGGTTTTTGTCTATATTTTTTCTGTGTTTGGGCTATGTCTTGTCAATTTTTGCATTGTTTTGCTGTCTATTTTTCTCTTCTTTGAAAACATCCTCATCGTGTCTATCTTTCGTTCTTTCTGTACTTTTCTTCTTGTTGTTGTTATTGAAAATTTCTGTGTTTGTCTTTGGCAACCTCGACCCAGCAGACCTGGAGACAGCAGCTTCAGACCGGGTCAGCTGGCGGTCCACCATCAAGGCCGGCATCAAGCAAGCAGAGCAGAGCAGAGGAGAGATGCCCAGTGGGAAGAACGGAGGTACCGCAGACGGGCAAAGAATGGCGTCGGCACCCACAGACACTGATGACGGAGACTTCACCTGCAGCAACTGCCGCTCGAGGATCAGGCTCTTCAGCCACAGCGGGCGCTGCAGCTCCACAACTGACTGATCCATGGCGCAAACACCATTGTGTCTCCAGATAGACGGATGGCAACTTTGCGTCATTTGTGCCTTGTTTTGGTGTGCATTTCTTTCTTTTTTGTTTGTTGATGTCTGTCTGTCTTTCTATCTATCGATCTTTCCTTCTTTCTTTCTCTCTTCCAGTCTTCTGTACTCCCTTTCTTTCATTCTATCGTTCTTCCTGTGTACCTTCTTTTCTCTCTTTTTTTCTTTTTTCTTCCGATATCAATCGCAGACAGAACAAAATTCAACAAATGTGACATTTTAAACTCTTTCGATTCAGAACTTCTAACTCATTTCCTTGGCAGTACAAACTAATGTTTTGATAGATTTCTATTGCGCCCAATCAGCGAATTGATTAGAAAAGACAAAAAAAACTTTTCTATTCAAACAAATGCTGAACATTTTCAGACAAGGGAAGTAATTATTTGGAAGCAGATCATCTAATTCCTTCCCTTGGCTGTCGAAACTAATATTTCTACGCGTGAACTGACTTCAATGGATTCATTTTGCGCCCAGTAGTTACACGAAAAGAAGTGGCTGATTGCTCGCTCTTTGTTTCGAATTGTCCTAAGTGTTGGTTAATCTTGCCTGAAGAAGAAGGCCAAAGAAGTCTCGAAACGCGTCGTGCTTTGTTTTGTCTTTTGTTGCCCCTATCTTTTTTTCTTCTTGTCCAACGTACAGAACAGTCCTTTCTCTGTTAGGTTTGTGTCAGTTTCCGCCTGCAGTCATCTCACTGTCAGTTTTGTTTTCTTCCTTTTATGCGCGCTCTGTCAGCAAAGATTGCACAAAACACTACAGAGTTCATTTTAACCACACGTAGTAAAAGGGGTGAAATATGTGGCCCAGCGACAATGCCACTAATGCTTGGAGCTGATCTAACGGGGATGCATGATCACTCAGCGAATTCATTACAACTGAAAACACTTTCTATCGAAAAAAAATGTTGAACATTTTCAGACAGGAGAAGTATTGTTTTTTCTTTCATTTATAACTTCAAATTCCTTTGCTGTATAAAGTAGTGTTTCTACACGTCAACTGAATTAAAGGGAAGAGAATATAGATTCTTGCCAGTACCGATTTTTTTACTTGAATTTGTTGTTGTTGCTATTTTGCTGTTTTAACATCAGGGCAGCTTCAAATCACACTGTGGATGAGAGTCCTGCAGATATGAGTTGGGCCACAGAAAGGGAAATAACTACAAAAGAATTATAGTGGTACGCTCCGACGTACGGACAGGCACAAATATACGCAACTACGTACGCATGCATGTATGCACACACCACACACACACACACACACACACACACACACACACACACACACACACACACACACACACACGCCTGTTTTGAATAAACAGACTGGGGCGTGTTTCTGGACGATGAGAGCCCATAGACAAGACAACTGACGTGATCTCCAGCTACATCAACTTTTGCGTGGGTATGGTACTACAGACAATGGAGATCAGGCTGTACCCAACTCCAAGCCCTGGATCACCAAGGACCTGAAACAGCTGCTGAAAGAGAGAAAGTCAGCTCTGAAAGAAAAGGACACCAGGAATATGCAGCTCACTAGAAGAAGATCGACAAGAGGATCAGGGAGGAGAAGAAGTACTCTGCAAAACTCGAGGACAACTTCCGGCAAGGTGACTCCAGGAAGTGCTGGCAGAACATCTCTGCCATAACAGGGTACAGGCCCAAGAAAGCTGAACTGAGAGCAGACGACGAGAGGAGATTGGCCAATGTACTGAATGTAGAAAGAAACTCGTGGAGAGCGTGGCAGCAGAGAGTCCTCAGAAGAGAAGCCCCCTTCAAGCAAGTGTTTCGGCCCTTATCTCCTGACACTCTAGGGGGGTTGGGCCACACCCGGTTCATGACTCCGGATGTCCCTCTGCTGCCCCTTTTTTTTCCCATCTTGGGACGAGCCATGGCTGGGATTCGAACCCATGACCCTCTGGACATGCTCATTTTCCACTTAATGACTCGCGCTTTAACCACTGAGCCACAGGGACACCTGATATTTGTAGGGAAATTAAGCCTTATGAAGTTCACTTTTGTTCCTCCTTGACCAGATCCAGCTTGAACACCTCTCTGCCGCTTCTGCCATTGCTTTCAGGGCTCTGGTTTTTTCCTTCCCTGCAACTGAGAGCTGTTTCATGAGGCTGTATGCAGACGTTCCTACAAACCCCTAGCTCCAATTTCTGCAGTGAGGACTTTGACCTGATAGCCTTCTCTCCTCAGGCTGTTTGCCAGATCAGCATACTTTTCAGTCTTGTAGATTTGAGCTGCCTCCATTCTGTTCTCATATGGCACCGTGAGCTCGATCATGATCAGCTGCTTGGTTGACTTAGAGTGGACTACTATGTCTGGTCTCATGCCACTCTTGCTGATGATCTCTGGGTGACTCTTCCATTCTGGGAGGTCTGCAGTGCACTCCCAGTCATCTGCCCCGTCCAGCAGACTCTGCCTGCATGTTTCGAGTGGCACTGTTGTTCTTGGCCATGATTTGCTGCCTCCTGCCGTGAAGAATGTTGCGGGTGCTTTTGGAGTCCTGATTTTCCCTTTTGTGGTGTTGGTACTAGCCCAGACTACTTGTACAATTTCTTTGAGCACTTGGTTGTGCCTCCATGTGTACCTTCCTTGAGCCAGGGCTACTTTACATGAGCTTAGGACATGCTCCACTGTTTGTTTTTTCATGGCAGAGGGGGCATGCAGGATCGTCTGTTTTCCCCCACTTCACCAGGTTTGCATTTGAGGGCAGAAGGTCATATGCAGATCTGAGAATGAAGCTGATCCTGAGAGGGGCCATGTGCCAAATGTCATTCCAAGTGAGACTTCTTTGGAGTGCATTCTCCCACGTTGTCCATTGCCCTTGCTGGCTCTGCTGGACTGCTTTTTGGAGTCTTTTTGGTCTTCTTCTTTTCTCATCTCCTGAATCATCATGTCTCTTTTGGCTTTTCCTTTGGCCTTTGACCACCATTCAGTTTTGGTCACCCCCAGTCCCTGTCTGTTGGTCTGTGTGTGTCCTGTTATTTCTCTGATCTTGAGACTTTCTTTTGCAGAATCCATCGCCTCTTGAACTTTCCATTTTCTGCCTGTCTTCAGCTGGGGCTTAATTGCTTCTACCACCTTGTCTCCTGAGTCCTCCAGCATGCTTTGAAGTCTGATCTTCCTGCTTTGTATTCCTCCAGGATGGATTTCAGGGGTAGTTTCAGCTTTGCTTGGCGACAGTACAGCGCTATGTCAGTCAGACAGGGTGGGACACCAAGCCATTTCCTTGTGAACTTGTTGATTTTGGCTTCCATTGCCTCCACTATGCTGGTGCAGATGTCGTATATCATCAGAGGCCATAGCAGCTTTGGTATCAGCATGAACTGCAGACACCAGACCTTGTATTTGCCAGGGAGCCCACATGGTCAATGGTCTCCAAGCCTTCCTCCGCCATCTGCTTGGTTTCTTTTGCTCTTTGTGTGTCTTTCAGGTATCATCATACCATCTTCCAAGGCTCTTGACTGGTTCTTCTGTGACTGTTGGAATGGCCTGGTTGGCAACACTGAAGACCACAGATCCGGCCACTTTTCCTTTCCTCAGTGAGAGACTCCGTGATTTCTTTGGCTTGAACTTCATTCTGGATGAGGCAACTATGTCGTCCAGCCTCTCCAGCACATGACGTGTCTCGTCTTCTCTGGATGAAATCACTGTAGTGTCATCCATGAAGGCCTTGAGAGGAGGCATCTTGTATCCATCGCCAAGGTCTGTTTGTCTCGCGTTGTTTGTTGCTGCTTTCAAGATGAGTTCCATTGCCAGCACGAACAGTATTGGGGAAATTGCACAGCCCATTGCAATACCCACTTCCAAGTTGATCCAGTCTGTTGTGTACTCCTTGGTAGAGAACCGCATTGAGAAGCCATTGAAGTACTTCTTGAGCATGTCGCGGATGTTCTTTGGCACATGGTACATCTCAAGAGCCAACTGTATCATCTCATGGGGCACAGATCCATATGCGTTTGCCAGATCAAGCCACACTACGTCCAGGTCTCTCTTTTCTGTTTTTGCTTTTTGGATTGCGTCCCAGATCATTGTGGCGTGTTCTACACAGCCCGCCACGCCTGGGATGCCACCTTTCTGGACTGACACATCCAAGTACTTGTTTTCCATCAGGTACTTGGTCAGCCTTGCTGCCATGACAGAGAAGAAGATTTTCCCTTCGACGTTCAGTAGTGATATTGGCCTGAACTGGCTAATGTCACTTGAGTTTTGCTCTTTGGGGATGTACACACCATCTGCCGTCATCCACTGGCCGCTGATCTTCTGGTTTCTCCAAGCCGATCGCAGCAGCCTGTGGAGCCACTCCAGCACCTTGGGACATTTCTTGTAAAGCTGGTAAGGTATTCCGTTTGGCCCTGGTGATGATTTGGCTCTGGCTTTGTCGACCACCTTCTTGATTTCCGCCAACGTTGGAGGCTTGCCATTGAACTGTTCCTCAGGGTTGGTTGGCCACACCAGACCTTGAATGTCGAGTGGTGCTTTGCTCTGTGGGTCAGAGTATGTTTTCCTCAGATGCTGCTCAAGAACTCCTTTGTCCACACTTAGGGTCCCAGATTTTGGCTGCTCAAACAGTGTTCTGGCAAACTGGAAGGGGTCTCTGAAGAAGCGCTCTTGTGTCTTCTTCTTTTTGCTCTTCCTCTTCCTCGCAGATTCCGCTTTGCTGAGGGCACTGTGTTTTTCTTTCAGGTCTTTCCACAGTTTTTCCAAGCCTTGTTTTTCAGCTGGCAGTGCGGTCTTCATTTGCATCTTGAGGTTTTTCTTTTGGACCCTGATCTTGTCCATCTTTTCTTGGCGTCTGGATTTCTTTGGAGGTGTTTTCTCTTTGGGTAGTTTTGCTCCATAGGCGTCTCTACATGTGGCATACACAATGTCCCCATATGTGGCTAGTTTGTGTTCCAGGGTGCTTTTCCCTATCAGTGCATCGAGTCTTTGGACGATTTTTGCATCCAGTTTCTCCCAATCTTCAGTTTCGTTTGCTCGTGGCAGGTTGAGTTTCAGGCGCCTGGCATCGAGGGCCTGTGCAAATTCCTCATCCGAACCAACAGCGTGGATGTCCTTGGCACTGTGGTTTAAATCCTGGCCTTGGTCTTCCGACGTCTTATCTGCTGATGCAGTGCGCTGCTGCTCATTCAGATGAGTCTTCACACATCCCATCTTTGTTCTGTGGATCTTCATGCCACGGGTGGTAGCGAAACGCTTTCCACAGACACATGGATATTCCATTTGGTCCATGTTCATAGTCCGTTTGGGATTTGCAGTCATGATTGGTTGAGCACCGATGGATTCATCATTCTCTCCCCCTTTCGGTGAATCCTGGGAGCATCTTTTCCTTTTATTTTTAGTAGCCACATGTTTAAGGCAAAGTGGGGAGCCAGCCCACAAAGCCCTTGGTTCTGGTCTTTCCCAGTGTCCTCCGGTCTTTCCCGGACGTCCTCCGGCCTATTCCCGGAAGTCAATGGTTTACCCATGCATCAGTAGAAAGAAACTCGTGGAGAGCGTGGCAGCAGAGAGTCCTCAGAAGAGAAGCCCCCTTCAAGCAAGTGTTTCGGCCCTTATCTCCTGACACTCTAGGGGGGTTGGGCCACACCCGGTTCATGACTCCGGATGTCCCTCTGCTGCCCCTTTTTTTCCCATCTTGGGACGAGCCATGGCTGGGATTCGAACCCATGACCCTCTGGACATGCTCATTTTCCACTTAATGACTCGCGCTTTAACCACTGAGCCACAGGGACACCTGATATTTGTAGGGAAATTAAGCCTTATGAAGTTCACTTTTGTTCCTCCTTGACCAGATCCAGCTTGAACACCTCTCTGCCGCTTCTGCCATTGCTTTCAGGGCTCTGGTTTTTTCCTTCCCTGCAACTGAGAGCTGTTTCATGAGGCTGTATGCAGACGTTCCTACAAACCCCCTAGCTCCAATTTCTGCAGTGAGGACTTTGACCTGATAGCCTTCTCTCCTCAGGCTGTTTGCCAGATCAGCATACTTTTCAGTCTTGTAGATTTGAGCTGCCTCCATTCTGTTCTCATATGGCACCGTGAGCTCGATCATGATCAGCTGCTTGGTTGACTTAGAGTGGACTACTATGTCTGGTCTCATGCCACTCTTGCTGATGATCTCTGGGTGACTCTTCCATTCTGGGAGGTCTGCAGTGCACTCCCAGTCATCTGCCCCGTCCAGCAGACTCTGCCTGCATGTTTCGAGTGGCACTGTTGTTCTTGGCCATGATTTGCTGCCTCCTGCCGTGAAGAATGTTGCGGGTGCTTTTGGAGTCCTGATTTTCCCTTTTGTGGTGTTGGTACTAGCCCAGACTACTTGTACAATTTCTTTGAGCACTTGGTTGTGCCTCCATGTGTACCTTCCTTGAGCCAGGGCTACTTTACATGAGCTTAGGACATGCTCCACTGTTTGTTTTTCATGGCAGAGGGGGCATGCAGGATCGTCTGTTTTCCCCCACTTCACCAGGTTTGCATTTGAGGGCAGAAGGTCATATGCAGATCTGAGAATGAAGCTGATCCTGAGAGGGGCCATGTGCCAAATGTCATTCCAAGTGAGACTTCTTTGGAGTGCATTCTCCCACGTTGTCCATTGCCCTTGCTGGCTCTGCTGGACTGCTTTTTGGAGTCTTTTTTGGTCTTCTTCTTTTCTCATCTCCTGAATCATCATGTCTCTTTTGGCTTTTCCTTTGGCCTTTGACCACCATTCAGTTTTGGTCACCCCCAGTCCCTGTCTGTTGGTCTGTGTGTGTCCTGTTATTTCTCTGATCTTGAGACTTTCTTTTGCAGAATCCATCGCCTCTTGAACTTTCCATTTTCTGCCTGTCTTCAGCTGGGGCTTAATTGCTTCTACCACCTTGTCTCCTGAGTCCTCCAGCATGCTTTGAAGTCTGATCTTCCCTGCTTTGTATTCCTCCAGGATGGATTTCAGGGGTAGTTTCAGCTTTGCTTGGCGACAGTACAGCGCTATGTCAGTCAGACAGGGTGGGACACCAAGCCATTTCCTTGTGAACTTGTTGATTTTGGCTTCCATTGCCTCCACTATGCTGGTGCAGATGTCGTATATCATCAGAGGCCATAGCAGCTTTGGTATCAGCATGAACTGCAGACACCAGACCTTGTATTTGCCAGGGAGCCCACACTGGTCAATGGTCTCCAAGCCTTCCTCCGCCATCTGCTTGGTTTCTTTTGCTCTTTGTGTGTCTTTCAGCGTATCATCATACCATCTTCCAAGGCTCTTGACTGGTTCTTCTGTGACTGTTGGAATGGCCTGGTTGGCAACACTGAAGACCACAGATCCGGCCACTTTTCCTTTCCTCAGTGAGAGACTCCGTGATTTCTTTGGCTTGAACTTCATTCTGGATGAGGCAACTATGTCGTCCAGCCTCTCCAGCACATGACGTGTCTCGTCTTCTCTGGATGAAATCACTGTAGTGTCATCCATGAAGGCCTTGAGAGGAGGCATCTTGTATCCATCGCCAAGGTCTGTTTGTCTCGCGTTGTTTGTTGCTGCTTTCAAGATGAGTTCCATTGCCAGCACGAACAGTATTGGGGAAATTGCACAGCCCATTGCAATACCCACTTCCAAGTTGATCCAGTCTGTTGTGTACTCCTTGGTAGAGAACCGCATTGAGAAGCCATTGAAGTACTTCTTGAGCATGTCGCGGATGTTCTTTGGCACATGGTACATCTCAAGAGCAACTGTATCATCTCATGGGGCACAGATCCATATGCGTTTGCCAGATCAAGCCACACTACGTCCAGGTCTCTCTTTTCTGTTTTTGCTTTTTGGATTGCGTCCCAGATCATTGTGGCGTGTTCTACACAGCCCGCCACGCCTGGGATGCCACCTTTCTGGACTGACACATCCAAGTACTTGTTTTCCATCAGGTACTTGGTCAGCCTTGCTGCCATGACAGAGAAGAAGATTTTCCCTGAATGTGTTCTACACACGTTTTGACCAGCGGGACTTCAGCATTGAGCAGCAGCGGGCCATGGACACGGTGCCCCAGCTCCCTGGATCCCCAGTGACCATAAATGAAGAGGAAGTCCGCCGACTGTTCAGGAAGCTGAATGTCAGAAGTGCCTCTGGTCCGGATAGCATCAGCAGTAGGACTCTGAAAACCTGCAGCAACTCCTTGGCCCATGTCTTCAAAGAGCTGTTCCAGCGAACATTTCAGGAAGGCCATGTTTCGCGATTATGGAGGTCATCCACAATCATTCCTGTGCCAAAGAAGAAAGTGATCAGTCAGCTCAACGACTACAGACCAGTGGCGCTAACATCAGTCCCCATGAAATGTACTGAGGAAATTGTCCTCAAGCATCTCAGGGGAGAAACTGAAGACCATCAAGATCCACTGCAGTTCGCCTACACCAGAGGTAGGAGCACAGAAGATGCCATCCAGACAATGCTGCACCACTTCCACCAGCACCATGATAGGCTAGGGACGTTCGCCAGGGTTCTGTCTGTGGAGTTTTCAAGTGCTTTCAACACCATTCAGCCCCATCACCTCGTCGGGAAACTACTGGCCATGGCTGTTAACCCAGAGATCATCAAATGGATCTTCAGCTTCCTGACTGACAGACCACAGCAAGTCGTATTTGGCCGGGTTGTCTCTGATGTCC
>JAMYXO010001065.1:0-33807 GCA_033310375.1 Conus canariensis
TCCGTCGAGTCGTTTGTGGGTTTCGGGTTTGTTTTTTCTGCTGTTTTTTACTTCTTAAAAAAAACAATTCGGTCATTGCTTTTTTTTTTTTTTTTTTTTTTTTTTTTTGGAGGAGGGGGATATTGGACGTAAAACAAAAATTAGACGTCAACTTTGAAATGACCTAGGAACATGGCGAAAAAATAAAATTTTGACGAGGGGAGAGAGCAAGAACTAACGGCCGAGGTTTTTGGTGCCCAGCCACTTGAATTTGTTTTAATGGCGTTTTCTCCGTAGTGATCCACAACTAAGAGGTTACAAGACCCGTCAGTAAAGACAAATCGGATGATTTTGACAAGTAGTACCCTTAGACTTGGGTGGGTTAAACTTTGGGGAAAAAAAAAGCACCATATAAAATAGATCGTTCAAAAAACCCCCAGGCGAACGAACTGACATAAACATACGCTAGTCGAGCATATATCAAGATATAATGCATGTGTGTGCAGCGCGCGCGCGCCGCGCGCGCGGGGCGTGTGTGTGGTGGTGTGTGTTGTGTTGTGTTGTGTGTTGTGCCCATATATGTGTGCCTCAGGTGTGGTATTAAATAATAATAATAATGTTAATTTATAGGCGCCAAACTCTTTAATTTAGGGCTCAACCCTTTACTTCCCCAACAGCAACAACAACAACGACACACACACACACACACCACGCGCGCTTTTGCGCGCGGCGCGCACGCGACTCACGCATGACCACACACCCACGCTCTCAGACACCACACGCACGCACGCAACCCTCACAAAACAGGCCTGCACGCAAACCAACACAACCACCAGGCACTCACGCGCGCCGCACAAACCCACTCAAGGTGGATTGGGAAGTTTTGGGGGGGAGGGGGGGGGGAGGGATTTTGGGGTTACGACTGATGAAAGAATTTTAGTTTTGACCGCAGTTTTGAAAGAAGAGGGTGAAGGTAGGTGTCTGACACGATGGGAAGTGTTTTCCAGACAGTTGGTCCTTGGAAGGAAAGAGAATTTTTTCCCCCAAATTTTTTGTTCGACAAAGGGGAATGCGCAAGAGGCGACTGTCGGCAGAGGAACGAAGATGAGGGATGGGAGTAGAGGGGAGGATGGGGGAAAAAATTTTTTGGGGTCCATACCGAAACAAAAGAAACAGACGGACGCCACTTGTAGTCAATTCGCCTCTAATTGGAACCAGGGAGGGACTGCAACAGAGGATGACATGTTTACGTTTAGACGCTTTGCAAAAAACCTGGCGCGCTATTCTGAAAAACCCTTTGCTTTTTGGTAGGTACTTTGGGTTTACCAGCCAAGAGACTGTTGCAGTAGCCAGCCTTGAGAGAACTTTGGGAACAAACCAGAGTTTTTTTTTGGGTTCATGGAAAGGAAGTGTCTGATGAACGAACTTACGTATTTCCAGATATGATGCCTTCAAAAAAAAAGACACGTGGTGCTTGAAAGAGAGGGGGAACAAAAGTCACACCAAGGTTTCGAGCCTGGGAGAGAGTTGAATATCAAACTTCCATACTGAGGAAAAAGAAAAAGGGAACCCCCTTTGGGGTTTTTGGGGGAGCAAGGAGAAGAACTTCGTTTTGTCATCATTCAGCTTCAACTTATTCAAAGTCATCCAATTCTTAAAGCCTGTGAACACTTAACCATCACTGACAAAGTTTCTTGAGTTGGATACAGTGCTTCACTTGTACATCTGAAATGTCACACAAACTCCATGCAGCAATGAGTCGGATTTTGCAATGAGTGTGTGTGTGTGTGCGCTGCGCGGGGTGTGTTGTGTGTTTTGGGGGTGTGTGTGTGGTGTTGTGGGGTTTTGCCTCTGTGTGTGTGGGGGGGGGGGGGGGGGTGGGGGGGGGGGGGGGGGGGGGGGGGGGGGGGGGGGGGGGGGGGGGGGGGTCCCTCTGGTGTGCGCGGGTGTGTGAGTTTGTATTCCGTGTGTTTGTCCTGCCCGGGTGTGTGTGGGTGTGTTGTGTGTGTTGTGTCTGCGCGCCTCGCCTCTTTGTGTTAGTTAGTTAGTTCTTCAATTTAACGTCTGTTCCACTTAAGTGATATGACAAAATAATGCAGAAAGAGTTGGATGAAGAAATGGAAATAGTGTATCAAAATGCTGATAGGCCTACGGGGAGTGTGGGGTTTGTGGTGTGGTGTGTGTGTGTGGTGTGGTGTGGTGGGTGTTGTGGTGGTGTGCGTGGGGCGACTTACAATTGAAAAAAAAAATCTTTTCTAAATGTAACAATTAAAAGATAAATTACAAAAAAAAAAAAAAAACCACAAAACAACAAAAAACAAAAAACCGGGGAAATTTATACACAAAACGAGCCACTGGGCTTAACATCAACGAATTTCCAAGAAAAAAAAGGGCTGAAGATTCTGGAAATGCATTGGGAACTTTTTGTGGGAAGTTGGAAGAGATGAGTTAAAAAAAGAACAATCAAAAAGAAAAGCAGAGTATTGAAACTGTCGACGTTCCACACCATTGTAAATTTCAGGAAATTTGTACGAAAGCGTTAACTTAAGCCTATAAAAAGAGATTCCTTTTTTTCCGAATTTGTGTACATGTACATACGTCTTTGAAAACAATTCCCGAATTGAATGGACGATTAGATGGGCCCGAATAAATTTCTGAGTTCTGACAGCAGCTCAGTGAAAAATTTTGGGATTATTTTAAAGAGTACTGATCTTATACAGATTATAAAGACTCAAAAGAGCCCTTTTTTTAAAAGAGTCCATAGGCTTCGTGAAGACCCAAGGTATTTTAATATGGAAAATTTTTTCAGAGTTTTTGGATCCCAAACGGGCAGTTCTGTCTGCCCATTCTTTTCCCCAAACAATCCCACAGTGTGAGGGAATCCAGAAAAAAGTCAACGTTATCCCTCAGATCAAGGAAAGGGGATAAGAATTTTTTAGCTCGGGGATAACCGGCGCGACTGAGCACAATAGATTCCATTCTTGAAGAACAGATTTGGGAATCAACACAAAAAATATTTCAAAGAAAAATCACGGGGAATTTAAAAAAAATATAATGCAGAGCCATTAATCTAAAAGTTCACCCTTTAAAGACAATAACCCCTTTCCAAGATAAAAATGATTTATCTCCCTCAAAGCAGGAATAACAAAGCCGAACCAGCTTTGCAATTTAATAGGATCCGTCTGTATAAATTTTTAAGTGATTAGGATAACTTTTCGTAAATATGTGACAGGCCAAGCCCCTTTAGACTTTTTATTAACATTCTTTTGAAAAATCAGTGTATTTAAATCAAACCTTGCTGGATAATTTTCCCATGAGGAATGGACTCAGGGGAAACGTGGGGCTATGGTTTTGTGACCCAATTTTGGCAGATTTCAACAGTTTTGGGGAAAATCGTAAGGATGGTTTTTATTTGATCGTTTTGTTTTGCCGTTTTGGAAAATCAAATAAACCCCCGCATACAATTAAACCCCCTTTGATTCTGAACAGCAAAAACATCTAGAAAGTATTTAGCACAAGCAAATTTCGATAAGCATCCGGGGGCAACGCCACTTCAGAAAAGGTCCCAAAATGGAAGCGAAAAGGGGGAACTCCCACGGCTTTTCTGTATGCCTTGCAATCTATCCCTTTTAACTTTTTAAAAGATACTTAGGACAAAAAAATATACTTCCTGTGCATATGAAATCCTTGTCTGACCAGAGAATTGATAAAAAATTAAGGTGCACGTATCCTTCCCCCCAACCTGGTAACTCACAAAATTTAAAAAATAAGAGCTTTCCTGCTTGAGTTATGATATATTCCCAAATGTGTGTTCCAGATAATTTGAAGGGAAATATAACCTAAAACCTTTTTGCAATATGTAAAGGGTTTAAACACGCGTCATCCATCTTGGGAAAAAGGATCATGAAAAACCCTTTCCCCCAGCGTCAAAAAAAACATCATTGAATTTCTCACAACAGACATAACCCATTCTCAAACATATATCTAGCGATCTGTCAAGTCTCTTTGATAAAATTTTTCATGTATGAAATGACCCTAAAAAGGGGTCTTTTTTAAAAAACAAATTCATCCATAAACATAGTCAAAACAGCCTAAATTGGGAAATAAACTGGAATTTTAGAAAACTTTTTTTGAGACGTGCGTAGGATATTAAAGCAAAGGGGGATTCCCAAAACCCCGGGGATGCCCCTCCCACAAATCTCTTGCTAAAAAAAAGATTTCCTATTTTGTTTTAATTGTTTTTGTAAACCAGAAATCTTTGAAGTAATCATAAATGGAAACCCAAAAGACCTATCTTTTTAAGTTTATATAAAAACGCCTGCCAGACTTGAAACATACGCCTTTTTAAAAAAATGAAGAAATTGCAATACATTTTTTTCCCCCCGGCAAATTTACTTTTATCTGAGTTGAAGCTTTTTTCAAGGGGATCACCCGTCGAATCGGCCCTTTCTAACCCCGCCCCGACGTAGGAAAATTTTCCGTTTTTTTTTCACAATGATATTAAGGGCTATAAAAAACAAATTTTACCATTTGTTACCCCGAAAGAAAAGTAGAGCGAAAAGGACGATAACAATTTAAAAATCAAGTTTGTTACCCGCTGAGAAAGGCACAAGACAGAACTTCCAAACAATGGAGCTTCCAACTACCAAAAATTTTTTTCATAAGTATACAAAATGTTGTAAAATTGATTTAAGGTTTTCCTTTAAAATTTCGTTAAGAGGTCCCCAACCACTATTTTTCTTTGTTGGAATGAAAGATATGCATTTCCCTTTAAATTTTTCTAAATTAAATTTTTGCATTAAATAATGTTTGTTGTTTTCTCTGGGTCGAAAAGAAGGTTTTTGATTTGGGCTTCCCTCAAATCTGCACTTGTCTGAAGACTAATTGGGGCTTTTTTTTGCAAAAAAAATCAGCAAACAGGTCAGCTTTTTGAGCTGATGTTTGGAATTTTTCATGCCCTAGTGATTGGAAAAAGCGGGGAATGTATTTCCCGTTTTCATTTCGTGTATCTTTTACCATAAACCTTATATAATCTTTGTTATCATTCCCTTTATTACAAAAAAACGAGACCATTTAACCCCTTTTTGGGTTCTCTATATCCCCAGAACTTTCATATTTTTTCCCGTTTCATGGGGAGTAAGTCATCTACTTTTTTTTTTCTTTGGGGTGGTTTGAACTTTTTATTTCTTTTTATTAACACATCTTTTTCAGGATTCCTCCCCAAACCCAAACCTTTCCACAGTTAGAGGATTTTGTCGACTAAATTTTGGAAATTGCCTCGGTTGCACTTTTAAGACCGATTTAGAAAAAATTTTCAGTACTTTTTATCAAAATCTGGGTTCCCAGCATACAAAAATTAAAAGGACATTAAATGGACTGAATTTTTACCCCGGGCAGCTCGTTTATAAATAAATTTGGGATTTAACCCTTTGTATCATCATCCCAAAATTGTAAATCCTCTAAGGAAATGGTAATGGGAGGTGATCGTTTACCTAAATTTGTTATTATAACTTGCCAAACAGCTAGTCGCTAGTGATGGCGAAATCAAAGACAGGCAATACAATCGTATTTGTACTAGGAACTCAGGCAATCATTAGGGGTCCATCATTAGAAAAAAGAGTGCCGAGTCCGAATATCCCACGAACGATTGGACAAAACCAAAGGGCAACCACTATCCCAAATGGGCTTGTTCAATAAAGTCACCGGCTACTACCACTTTCTTTTTGGGGCCCCCCGGGGGTACGTATCCACACTTTTACAATCAACAACACCTTTGGGGAAAAAGAAAAAAAACAGAAAGAAATTTAAATTAATGAGTTATCAAATTTGACACAAGTTTGACAAGAGGGGAAATATTGGCGGCAGTCGAGGTACTGGCGGTAAAAAATGGAGGGTAAGATAGCTTTTTCATGTATATAATGGCACATTCATTTTTTCCTTTTTTCGCAGAGAGATGATACACTGGAGGTTAAAGAAATGAGCAGACGGGGAAGTTCATCTTGGACACATTTAGTACGGGAAGAATAACACTGTATGGAGTAATTCCTATGTGTTTTTTAAAGTTGCGATTTTGGTTTTGAAAACCATCGACAGTTTCCATTGAAAAAAGTCTATTTTGTTTTTGGGGCATTAATACAGAAACATTCAAAAGCTAAAGAAATTAAATAGATAAAAAAATTTTAAAAAAAAAAATAAAGATAGAAGTCCTCGATAAAACAAGTAACTACAAGCACAACGATGGAAATAAAAAAACACGAGATTTGATTTAAACTACAGTTGTAAGAGGGGTTTTCCCAGTAAGGGCCCTGATTGGATGATCAACTTTCAGCTGGTAGAAGACGATCACGGAACCAGCGAAGAAATGTTTAGGTCTTCTCGGTGGGAAAAGGGGGGCATGGGCAGAAAGTTGGGGCCATGTGGACAGTACCGAGGTCTCTGTCCTGCCGTCCTGATGGCGTTCTCTTGGGATGTTCTGATGATGCCGCCCTTTTTTTCGGGCCAAAACAGGTAATGCAGATGGCGGCCAAGGTTGCCGGCAAAAACGCTCGAAGGGCCCCTTGTGAGGGATGAATGGTGTCCCCGGATGTATTGTCTCTTTGCTGTTGAGTTTTCGTGAGACACAAAGGGACATTTTTGACATTGTGAAGACTTTAAAGATTTGCAGCATTTAAAACTTCACGTTTGTTGTTTAATCCCGAGAGGGGATGTTGGTGGCTACCTTGCAAAAAAAAAATGGGGCATTGTAGGGGGTTTTTTTTTGGAGGTCTTTCACTAGGTTGAGAATATGTTTTAGGAGGGTTTTGGGTCTCCTTTTATGTTTAAGGTCATTTAAAACCCACAGGGAGTACAACAACAACATAACTGGGACAGTATTGTTCAAAGAGCAGATCTTTGGGAAATTTTCCGATAGTGTAAATCTTCTGGTTTCCCGACAAAAGACCGTAGGCATGCCTAAACGATTCCCGGAAACCCATTCAATTACAGATCATGCAACCTAGAACCTGGGGTAGAACTGAGAGCTGCAGGTTTAGGTATTTTTGACTTGTTTTTCTCCTGTTTGTTGCCTGTTTGTGCCTGATGCGGTCGTTGGAAATTTTCCCGGACGTTGGATTTAATCATTTTGAGGGGACTTTCTTTCTTTTTTTGTTTGTTTTTTTGTCTCAATACTGTTTCCCCCCTGGGAATAGAAACGTTCTTTTTCAAGCGTCGTGGTTTCTTTTGTCATCCAGTTTTTACATCACTTTTTTTTTCCGTCAGAGAGTTCCCCCAACGAAATTTTTTTCCCTTTTTTACAACGTCCTTAGAAACTCGGTCCTGATCATTTTGCCATCCCGCCGAAAAAGTCCTTTCAAAATTTAGAATTTAAGGTAGGTATTGCAAAAGTTTTTGGTGTGGGAAAATGGCAAATTCGCTTCAAAATTATTGCCCTTAAACTGGCGGGAAAAAACACCCAGAGGCCCAGCTGTTCTAAATGAAAATTTTTGTTTTTTGAAATCTAAACCCAGCGCTCACCAAAAAAGGAATTTGTTGCATCCGTCGATGGGCTCCGTTTCCTGATGCAGGAGTTTCGGGGTTGTAAACCCAACCCCTTAATGGACAGGGGAACGACCGATTTGCACTTGTAACCCACGGCACCCAAGAGAAAGTAGATTCCAACAGGCTTCTCGATCCATATTTGATTTTTGTTTCAATTTGCCAACAAAATTCTGGGCCGAACCCGAAGCCCCTGGTCGCACATATACTTTCCTGAGTTTTGAGAACCACAGCCTGTAGTCGGTAGGTTGGTTTTTGACCCAAAAGACAAAATTTTTTACATTCAGGCAATTTTAAAAGGGGTTGTATGTGGTGATGAATAATTTGCACTGGACTCGATCGCGATTATTCGGCAACACTTGGAATCACACAAAACAGGCACAGGGGGAAGCTGATTTTGAAACGAGGTCACCCGTTGTAAGTTAGGAACGACATTACCCAGCTTTTTGGGGGCTTACGAGCGCCGTATTTTTCCCATGACCGCTTCTGGGGCAGCAGTTATAGAGAGGTGCTTTTCAGCCCGCCATGTTGATGACTCTGTGTGTGTGGGCCTGTGGTGGTGTGTGGTGTGATTGTGATGTGTGTGTTTTGTGTGAGTTTTGGTGTGAGTGTGCGTGCGTGCGTGCGTGCAATTTGTGGTGGTTTTTATGCAATCATACACATCAATGCGGCGCGCGCGAAAACCCACACACACACCACACACACACCCCAAACCCCTTCGTTTGAGTTTGTGCAGAAGACCTGCAACATGCACAAATGGGAGCGGATTGTCAGGAGGGGGGGGTTGCCGGGTAAATGTCCCAGAAGTGAATTGTCTACGATGGGCGAATATCCTTTTGGTGAACCTCTTGGGGTGAACTGTCCTGCTCCAAAATCGGCTTCCCATTGTGCATAAAAGCCCTCCCGCAGGGCCCCATGTGTGTATGAGTGGGTGTACCTTATTGTAATTAGTGTACTTGCATGCAATGGTGTGCACGTGTGTAACCGTGTGCATGAATGTGTAGGTGGCACTGTGTACCATATCCCAGGGGTGTGTGGTGTGTGTGTGTGTGCGCGCGCGCGCGGGCATGTGTGTGTGTGTGTGTGCGCGTGCGTGTGTGTGTGTGTGTTCATAGTGTTCCCTGAATGTGGCGCGCACTCAGTTGTATACATTTGTGAAATGCATCCAAATGCAGGGTATAACATCATAGCATGAAATGCATATGTGGTATATGCGTGGGCACAAAAGTGGTTAGTGTGAGTGTGTGTCAAGAGCTCAGTTGTGTGGCGCGCCCCATTTAATCATATGCTGCGGTTTTAAATGATTTGCAGTTTGTGCGCGTGTTCATTTGCGTACTTTTCCTGTGTGCATGCGTGTGTGCCTTTTTATATACATGCATGCATTGTGTACAATTTTGTATGTGAATGTATCAGTGCGTTTTAAACCGGAAATATGCGCTTTGAAAAGCTACAGCAATACTAACCGAATACTTTAAACCACCCCAAACAAAGGGAAATAATCGAAATTTTGGCTTGTAACAAGGTAGTAAGGGAAAGGCAGTGACTAACTGTGTATACTTAAACTGTGGTGATACAAAATTTGGAGGAGGCTGACTTTTAAGTCAGTAGTACGCATTTCACTGTGTATGTGCGATAAATTCTGGGTGACGGTACCAGCGAAATAAGTACCAGGAAATTATATTTGTTATAAAAATGTTGTTGAATGTTGTGTCCCGACAGTGACTTAAAATCCCTCAAGAAAATTTTTGTGGCTCTAATTTTTACCACCTCATGTGTGTCGGTGGCGAGTTTATTGATGTGAACATTGTTAAAACAATACACGGAGAAGCTAATTTTTTTTTTTAGATCAACAATAAAGTCGAATGTTTTGGGGTTTTTCTATGGGACTTATGCTGAAATCGTGTTCGCCGCGGATTCAAAATTGATTCTGTGCCTTTTGAATCTGGGAGTTCCCTTTTATGGTTTACTGTGCATTATAATCTGGGGGTCTTTTATGGATTACTGTGCCTTGTGAACTGCGGTTTTTTTCTGTGGATTACTGTGCCTTGTGAATCTGCGGTTCTTCTGTGGATTACTGTGACATGGGAATCGCACAGTTTTCAGGTTTACGTGCCTTGTGAATCTGCGGTTTTCTTCTGATAGTTCTACGCTATAATTGTGCTTACTGTGGGAGACCCTGTTCCTTCTTCAAAACGCTGTTTGTGAACCCGGGGTGTTACCATGTGGGGACCTTGGTTTTCCTTCTCTCTTATTTTAATGCTGTAGACTGTATTTTGGGGACTGTGAACCAAGTGTGCGACTGTGTATATGTTTAGGGCCCCTGTTTGGGCGGCGCCGGCGAGATCTGCGAGTTATATCAAATAAAGTAATATGATACGCGAAATCCCGATGATTGAAGGTCTTATGTATTGATGTCTTTAAATGACGTGCTGATCTGATACTATGCAGTAGCATCTACTGATTTTGTAACAATTCATATTGATGGTTCAGGCAGCATATAAAAAAAAGAAAAAAATCTAACTCGTGTGTTGCCTGGCTATTCATGTTCGTATGGTGTGGGTGTGAGTAGTGGGAAAAGTCGCACACGCATCCAAACTTTGAGAGCGAGAGTCAGACAACAAAACACGCACCGCACAAGAAAACCAAATGGTCAGAATTACTACTCTTATTTTCAAAACACAGCCCTACATTCGTCAGTACAAAACCAATTTCAAACATCGCCATGAGGAGGGGAGGGGGGGGGGGAGAGAGAGTGATGAGGGGAAGAGAGAATGGTAGATCTAGAATTCAATAAAGATGATACAACGGGGTTCCAAAAAAAAAAAAAAGAAAAAAAAAGAAAAAAAAAAAAAAACAAGATGCAAGCATATAAACATACACCCAGTTTATCCTGAATACGCGTGATATATTCCATAAAGAGGAAAAACCGTTCTTGGGCTGGTGTAAACCGTAAGTAATGGCTATTCTGGTAAACATCGGCCATCATCTGTGACCTATAATGAACATACAACAAATTTTCAGAAACATCATCCAGGAACTTTGAGATTTTTCCAACAAGAAGAATTATGGCGCCGCTAGTAAACTGCTATAACGGTTAAAACTTATACATCGGGCAACTCTGTGACACCATAATGAACATACCTACAAATTTTCAGAAAGATCGGCCACGTACTTTGAGATATTCCATAAAAACAAAACCGTTTACGGGGTCGTTATAGCCGTTAGTAACGGCCATAAAGGTAAATTAAACGTCGGGCATGATCCCGTGACCCATAATGAACATACCTACAAAATTTCAGAAAAATGGCCAAGTACTTCTGAGACATTACCATAAAAAAGAAAAACCATTATGGCCGTTACAGCCGTCAGTATCGGCTACAACGGTTAACACTAAAACGTCGGGCATCATCCGTCGCCCAATAGAGACATACCTGCACATTTTCAGAAAGTTCGGCCACGTACTTTTTGAGATATTCCAAAAAGAAAAACAAAAACCATTATGAGCCGTTACAGCCATTAGTAACGGCTGTATCGTTAAAACTAAAAATTGGGCATCATCCGAAACCCATAGTGAACATACCTGCTAATTTTCAGAAAGATCGGCCAAGTACTTTAAGAGATATTCCAATGAAGAAGAAAAAACCGTTACAAGGCCATTTACAGCCGTTTAGTAAACGGCTATAACAAACTAAAACATCGGGCATTACCGTGGACCCATACGAACAACCTGCTATTTTCACAAAGATCGGCCAAGTACTTTCTGAGATATTCCATAAAGAAGAAAAAACGTTACAGGCCGTTACAGCCGTTAGTAACGGCTTAAATGGGGTAAACTAAAACATCGGGCATTACCCGTGACCCATAATGAACATACCTGCTAATTTGCACAAAGATCGGCCAAGTGCTTTATGAGATATTCCATAAAAAAGAAAAAACCGTTACAGGCCGTTACAGCCGTTCAGTAACGGCTATAACGGTAAACTAAAACATCGGACATTATTCGTGCCCTAATGACATACTCAATTTTCAGAAAGATCGGTCTAGTACTTCGATATGCATAAAGAGAACAACCTACAGCCTACAGCCGTTAGTAACGTTAACGTAACATAAATCATCGGGCAATAGTTCGTGACCATAATGAACATACTCACAAATTTTCAGAAAGTCGCCAGACCTTCGGATATACCATAAAGAAGAAAAACCGTTACAGGCCGTTACAGCCGTTAGTACACGGCTCTAACGGTAAAAACACGCTCATTATACTGTACCCATACTGAACTATACCTACAAATTTTCAGAAAGATCGGCCACGTACTTTCAGAGATATTCCATAAAGAAAGAAAAATCGTTGCAGCCGTTACAGCCATTGGTAACGGCTATAACGGGGTAAATTAAAACATCGGGCATCATCCGTGACAATTAAGACATACCTACAAAATTTTCAGAAAGATCGGCCAAGTACTTTATGAGAAATTCATAAAGAAGAAAAAACTGACCACAGGCCGTTACAGCCGTTAGTAACGGCTATAACGGGGTAAACTAAAAACATCGGGCATCATCTGTGACCCATAATGAACATACCTGCTAATTTTCATAAAGGTCGGCCAAGTACTTTCCGAGATATTCCATAAAGGAAGAAAAACCGTTAAGGCCGTTACAGCCGTTAGTAACGGCTATAACGGGGTAAACTAAAACATCGGGCATCATCTGTACCCATAATGAACGTACCTGCTCATTTTTACAAAGATCGGCCAAGTACTTTCTGAGATATTCCATAAAGAAGAAAAACTGTAACGGCCCTTACAGCCGTTAAGTAGGCTATAGCGGTAAACTAAAACATCAGCATCATCCGTGGCCCATAATGAACATACTACAAAATTTCAGAAAGATCGGCCCAGTAGTTTTGTCAGGAGCGAGTGAACACATTTTGACCACGGACGGACGGACACACACACACGGACAGCATTTCTTCGTTCCCAATTCTAAAGTACTCCCCGTTCTATAAGAACAAAAAGGGACAAAAGATGCCCCAGGATAGGTGGAAGAGGGACAACAGATGCCCCAGGACAGAAGGTGGAAGAGGACAACAGATGACCAGAATAGAAGGTGGAAGAGGGACAACAGATGCCCCAGGTCGAAGGTGGAAGAGGGACAACAGATGACCAGAATAGAAGGTGGAAGAGGGACAACAGATGCCCCAGGAATAGGAAGGTGGAAGAGGGACAAACAGATGACCAGAATAGAAGGTGGAAGAAACGCGAATGTTGGTTTTCATGTCTTCCCTTCTCATACCATGGCAAACCCAATTCGATCAGCAGCTGCATTTAACATTTAGGACAGTACAAACAAAGAACGAAGAGTAGACTCATCTGTTTCCATGTTGGTAGGAGAATAGCCGCCAGCGGAAATGACAGAGGGGATTATGGGAGAAGAAAAGGAGGGGGGTGTGTGTGGGGGGGGGGGGGGTGATACGATAGGGTTGTGTGTCTAGTTTAGTGGGGTGGTGTGTGATAATTTGTGACGGTTGTTTTATTGGTGGATTGATATAATGATAAGTGGGGGGAGGGGGGGGGCAAGAGAAGGAGAGCTCATATCTCATCATCCACTATGGTGTGGGAGTGGGGGTGGGAGGTTGGGAGGTTTATATAAATATGTTGTTGAAAAAGTAAACAATGCTGTGGGATGATGTTCATTGTAACAGGTGAAATTAATGTGTTGGCATCAATATGCTGCTGTTGTGTTGAGAGAAGATAGCAGTGATCAATGAAAAACAGGGTATCAGGTGTTGCACACACACACACACACACACACACACACACACACCACACACACACACACACACACAAAAAAGGGGGGGGGGACCACATGTAAACAATTTTTCTGGGTGAGTTATGATCATATGATCATAATGAGACTAACTGTGGAAAGTTTTCCAACACCACATTCAAAACAACACACACACACACACCAGACACATGAAAAATTATATATATTATATATAAAATTAAATCAAATATACATATATATATATATATACTCATTCACAAAAAATCAAAAACAAAAAAAATTCATCATAAATCAGTCACTGATGGGTGATGATCATATGAGATCAACGGTAGTGTAGGAAGAGATTCTTCTCCGTTCCCTTAGGCGGGAATGGTGGAGGTACTGGCGAAAGCTTCTGTATGGTGAAGGCCCTCCAGTGGTTAATAAAGTTTTTGCACTCATCGGGGTGTTGGCAGGCCAGGTTTTCTACTTTTGGTGTTGTTGGGACTGTTCCGCCGTCATTGGGGCTGCATGGATAAATTGAAGACTCGCCAGTGTTGGAAATTGCAGAGATGTGATGTCACAGTCTGGAGTGCCCAGTTCTCAGTATCACAATGATGGTCTTCTTCTTCGTTTAACTTAGGCAGGAATCCTGGAGTACTGACGGAGGCTGCTGTAATGGTGAAGACCCTCCAGTGGTCAGTAGTGTTTTGCACTCTTTGGTGAGCTGGCAGGCCAGGTTCCACTTTGGGCCAAGCTGGGAATGCTCCGCTGTCTCTGGGGCTGCTTTTGCATTGATAGTTTGAAAGACTCCACAGGTGTGAGTATAGTGGACCTGTGAGTTTTAAGTCTGGAGAGCCTTGTCCTCAGTCAAAACAATGTTCACTTGGTCTGATCGGGCATCCGGTAGTATGCATCCCTCTTGTTGAAGTCAGGGTCTGCTCAAGTCATCTTCCCATTTGTCTCCTTGGAAATATTTTGATTCATTCCAAGGAGGCTACCTTTTATCAGTTGGGGCTGCTGTCCTCCTTCGTCAGTTGGTCAGCTTCCTCATTTTCATATAGTGCAGTATGAAGGTGTTCACTGGATGGGAGTGTTTTCAGTGACTGATAAATGGTAATAATTTTAAATCAGTAGTACCACAGGGTGATGACCATTGTTATACAAGTGGAAAAACGCAGTGGTGATGGTGCAATGGTGCAAGGTGGGGGGACATAGGAAAATACCAATGACTTGTGGGTGATGCTCACTGGCATGGGTGAGATCAATGGTACTGTAGGATGATGGTCACTGAGGTAAGTGGAATAATAAGGTGGCATTGTATAATATTACAGGTTGAGAAAGTGGGTGGAGGGGGGTGGGGTAGATGACTGGTGGGTGATGGCCATGGATCATTGGAGATACTGTAGGATGATGATAATTGTTGTATAAGTGGGATGATGTTGTGGCATGGTGTAAAGTGCCGGTGGGGGAAATGGGGCAGGTGTTCAAAGATGGGTGGATGATGATCATGGTGAAGGTGTAGGTATGATCCACTGGGGGCCTTCACCATACAGAAGCCTTTGCCAGTAACCTCCCAAGATTCCTGCCTAAGGAAACAGAGGAGAATCTCTTCCTACACTACCGTTGATCTCACATGATCATCACCCATCAGTGACTGATTGATGATATTTTTTTTGTGTGAATGAGTGTGTGTGTGTGTTATATATTATATATATATAATATATATATATATATATATATATATAAATATATATTTTTAGTGTGGTGTGGTGTGTGTGTGTGTGTAAGATAAGATAATGTTGCTTATAGCCCAGCCGACCACAAAGGGCCACATCAGGGCTGTCACCACGTTAAAATCAACTCACAAGTCATGTAAAAAAAACAAATTAAAAAAAAAAAAACTTTCACACATCTCTTTAAATGACATCTTCTAGAACGCACCAAAAACTTCGTTAAAAATGTTTCTTCCATAAAATCTTAAATCAGATGAAAAACGTTAATCTCTCTCAAAAAACTCAAAGATCACGTCAGGCGGGACATCTCTGAACAGGTTTTCATGGACTCTGCTGTAAAATGTTTGTGTCTCACATCGTGCAAGTCCCAACACTCTAAAAGAATATGTTTCATTGTGAGTGGCACATGACATGGAATGCACCATGGAGCTTCTTCACTCTTTAAAAGGTACGAATGGGTAAAATACGAATGGCCGGTGTGCAGCCGGCACAGAACTGTTTCTTCTTTACGACCACCAGACGTAGATGGGAGGAACTCCTTCAGGTTTGGACGGATCTGAAAGAGTTTGTTATCCGTCTGTGTATTCCAATCCTCCTGCCAGAGGTCTCTCACATAATCGTTAAATTTTGGGTTTCAGATCTGAGCAAGGGATATAAATGTTGGACAATTTCTCTCTTGTGGGAGGACAGGAAGAACAGAAAGGAAACAGAAGATATAAGTTATGGGAAGGACGGAATCCAATAGGTATACAATAATTACAGTAACAGTTTTGTTAATAATTGTGATTGTAATTCTACAACAATTGTAGTGATGCTATAAGAGGCTAGAAAAGTGGTAAGCTGAAATGTTAGAAATATAGTAAAGAATAATGATTACATTAATGAAAGTAGTAAATAAACATTTGTAATACTAGTTATGAAGTTGTAACAAAAGGTATACCGATTAGATAAATAAATTAAATTAAAATTAAAAAATGTTGGCAAATATATATTATATATATATAATATATATATATATATAATATAACGTAATATGTATGTATGTATATGTGTATGCGTGTGTGCATGCGTGTGCGTGTGTGCATGCGGTGTGTGTGTGTGTGTGTGCTGTGTGTGGTGTGTGGTGTGTGCCGACGAGAGAGCAGAGAGAGAGAGAGAGAGAGAGAGAGTGTGTGCGTGTGTGTGTGCGTGTGTGTGTGTGGTGTGTGTGTGTGTGGGGGGGGGGATGTTTAGCCATTGTCTCTACCCTGTGGGGGTATGGAGAGGCTGACCGAGTGGTCAGTAGACATGTGTGGTACTCTACCCTGTGTGGGGAAAGAGAGGCTGACCGAGTGGTCAGTAGACACCGTATTGGCATTGCCATCCGGGTGTGGGGTGCAGCCCATGCCCAGCCGCCGTCTCTACCCCGCGTAGGTATGGAGAGGTTGTCCGTGAGGTCAGCAACGAGCTAGCATGTCAAAGGGCTTCCGAGTTCGTCGGGACGACAACTTGTGTTCTTCTGTTGTGTGGGAGTCCCTGGAAAGACTCCATGAACTGCTTCCGTGAGCGGCTTCGTTTTCCGTCGAGTCGATGTGTGGTTTCTGGGTTTGTGTATTCTGCTGTTTGTTTACTTCTTCAAAAAACAATTCGGTCATTGTCTTTTTTGTTTTGTTTTGTTTTGTTTTTTTGTTTTTGTTTTTGTTTTTTTTGAGGAGGGGGAGGTATTGTGACGTCAACGTAAATTATGACGTCAACTTGAAATGACCTAGGAACATGGCGAAAAGAATACAATTTTGACGAGAGGAGAGAGCAAGAACTAACGGCCGAGGCTTAGGTGTCCCAGCCTACTTGAATTTGTTTTAAATCGTCGTTTTCTCCGTAGTGATCCACAGACTAAGGAGGTTACAGAGAACCCGTCAGTAAAGACAAATCGTGATGATTTTGACAGAGTACTGTCCCTTAGACTTGGGTGGTTAAACGGTATAGGAGAAAAAAGCACCATATAGATAGATCCGTTCACAAATAGACTAGGTCGAACGACACTGACATAAACATACGCGTACGTCTGAGCATATATCAAGATATAATGCATGTGTGTGCATGCGCGCGCACGCGCGTGTGTGTGTGTGTGTGTGTGTGTGTGTGTGTGGTGTGTCCATATATGTGTGCCTCTGTGTGTGTGTATGTGTGTGTGTGTGTGCGCGCGCGCGCGCGCGCGCGTGTGTATGTGTGTGTGTGTGTGTGTCTGCCTCTGTGTGTTGTGTGTGGGGGGGGGGGGGGTCTGCCTCTGTGTATGTTGTGTGTGTGCGCGCGCGTGTGTGTGTGCCTCTGCGTGTGTGTGGGCGTGTGTCTGCCTCTATGTGTGTGTGTGGTGTGTGTCTGTGTGTGTGTGTGTGTGTGTGTGGTGCGCGCGCGTGTAATGTGGTGTGTGTATGTGTGTGTGTGTGTGTGTCTGCCTGTGTGTGTGTGTGTGGGGGGGGGGGGGGGGGGTCTGCCTATGTGTATATTGTGTGTGCGCGCGCGTGTGTGTTGCCTCTGCGTGTGTGTGGGCGTGTGTCTGCCTCTATGGTGTGTGTGTGTGGGTGTGGGGCGGGGGGGGGTCTGCCTCTGTGTGCGCGCGTGTGTGTGTGTCGTTTGTATGTCCGTGTGTTTGTCTGTCCGTGTGTGTGTGGTGTGTGTGTGTGTGTGTCGTGTGTTGCGCGCGCGCGCGCGTGCGTGCGTGCGTGCGTGCATAATTGTGTGGTGGTTGTTATGCAATCATAACACATCACATGAGCGGCGCGCGCGCGCGCACACACCACACACACCACACTATACACGTCTTTGAGTTTGTGCAAGTAGACCTCAACATGCACAATGGGAGCGGATTGTCAGGAGGGCGGGTTGTCAGGGAAAATGTCCAGAAGTGAATTGTCTACGATGGGCGAATTGCCTGGGGTGAACCGTCTTGGGGTGAACTGTCCTGCTCCAAAATCATGCTTGCAATTGTGCATACATGTCTGTGCATGCACATGTTGTGTATGTTGGGTGTACCTTTGTGTATTTGTGTACTTGCATGCATATGTGTGTGCACGTGTGTAACCGGTGCATGCATGTGTATGTGCACGTGTGCGCATATGCATGTGTGTGTGTGTGTTGTGTGTGTGTGTGCGCGTGTGTGTGTGTGTGTAAGATAAGATAATGTTGCTTATAGCCCAGCCGACCGCAAGGGGCCACATCAGGGCTGTCACCACGTTAAAATCAACTCACAAGACAAAAAAAAAAAAAAAAACAAAAAAAAAAAACACTTTCAACACATCTCTTTAAATGGACATCTCTAGAAACGCACCAGAAACTTCATTAAAAATCTTTCTTCCGTAAAATCTTAAATCAGATGAAAAATGTTAATCTCTCTCAAAAAGTCAAGATCACGTCAGGCGGACATCCCTGAACAGGATCTTCATGGACTCCGCTGTAAAATGTTTGTGTCTCACATCGTGCAAGTCCCAACACTCTAAAAGAATATGTTTCATTGTGAGTGGCACATGACATGGAATGCACCACGGAGCTTCTTCACTCTTTAAAAGGTAGAATGAGTAAAATACGAATGGCCGGTGTGCAGCCGGCACAGAACCATTTCTTCTTTACGACCACCAGACGTAGATGGGAGGAACTCCTTAAGGTTTGGACGGATCTGAAAGAGTTTGTTATCCGTCTGTGTGTTCCAATCCTCCTGCCAGAGGTCTCTCACAATAATCTTTAATTTTGGGTTTCAGATCTGAGCAAGGGATATAAATATTGGACAATTTTCTCTCTTGTGGCATTCTTGGCTAAAACGATCAACCAATTTCGTTCCCTCCGATGCCACATGACCAGGAACCCAAGCTAGAATAATGTTGTAACCATCCACTTTCACTTGCTATAAAACTTCAAAGAAATGTAAAAGTTTCTGGATGCTGAAGGTTGCGGCCAGCTATGGCCGCCAAAGCTGACAGCGAATCCGACAGAACCAGAAAAGTCCCTCTTGGTAGATTGTGAATTATTTTCAAATGCCAGAACCAGAGCAGTAAGTTCAGCAGAATAGACAGAGGCATCTGGAGGTATATGTCTTAACAGTATCTGAGAAGGAGCACCAGGGCAATAGGCTGCCACAGGCCACTCCATCCTCAGACTATGGAACCGTCCCAGTGAAAATTTTTCTGACAGGATGGAAATTTTGAACAGAGGTCAGCATACAATGCCTTGTATGCCCGAGAGCTGGTGGACTCTTTACGAAAAGCTGCAGATCAAAACGAATCTTCTGGTGTGAAAAAGGTCCACGGAGGCTGATCCGGAAACTTGGAAAAATCAGACACAACTCCTAGGTCTAGACCTGCATTCCGCGCGTGAGGCTGCATACGAACACCAAACGTGCGGAATACAGTTAGGGTTGTTTTAGAATTTGTTTTGAAACTGGGGGTCAAAGACACAGTCCATAGGCAGGATTCTGTGGTTCTGAGAACAGTCTGATATAGTAATTTAGAGACATTTTCAGCCTGCGGTTGGACAGTGAGGTTCACCTGCCTCTGCGTACAGGCTGTACACAGGGTGGTGCGGAATGCTCCAAGACAGAGACGAAGCCCTTGATGGTGGATAGGGTCCAAGAGTTTCAGATAAGAGGGTCTTGCAGAGCCGTACACAGCACAACCATAGTCCAGTTTGGAGCGACCAGGGCTCTGTAGAGATGCAGCAAAGTTTTTCTTATCAGCGCCCCAGTCAGTGTGTGCTACGACCCGCAGAATATTCAGAGCTTTCTGGCAAGAGGTTTTGAGATTTTTAATGTGGCTGAGAAAGTTGAGTTTTTGATCAAAAATAACTCCAAGGATAAGATAAGATAATTTGCTTATAGCCCAGCCCGACCGCAAGGGGCCACATCAGGACTGTCACCACGTTAAAAATCAACTCACAAGTCATTAAAAAAAAAAAAAAAAAAAAAAAAACTTTCACACATCTCTTTAAATGACATCTTCTAGAAACGCACCACAAACTTCATTAAAAATCTTTCTTCCGTAAAATCTTAAATCAATGAAAAATGTTAATCTCTCTCAAAAAGTCAAGGATCACGTCAGGCGGGACATCCCTGAACAGGATCTTCATGGACTTCCGCTGTAAAATGTTTGTGTCTCACATCGTGCAAGTCCCAACACTCCAAAAGAATATGTTTCATTGTGATGGCACATGACATGGAATGCACCACGGAGCTTCTTCACTCTTTTAAAAGGTAGGAATGAGTAAAATACGAATGGCCGGTGTGCAGCCGGCACAGAACCGTTTTCCTCTTTACGACCACCAGACGTAGATGGGAGGAACTCCTTAAGGTTTGGACGGATCCCGAAAGAGTTTGTTATCCGTCTGGGTATTCCAATCCTCCTGCCAGAGGTCTCTCACATAATCATTAATTTTGGGTTTCAGATCTGAGCAGGGGATATATATGTTGGACAATTTCTCTCTTGTGGCATTCTTGCTAAACGATCAACCATTTCGTTACCTCCGATGCCAACATGACCAGGAACCCAAGCCAGAATAATGTTGTAACCATCCACTTTCAACTTGCAAAAAGTCAAAGAAATGTAAAAGTTCTGGATGCTGAAGGTTGCGGCCAGCTATGGCCTCCAAAGCTGACAGCGAATCCGACAGAACCAGAAAGTCCCTCTTGGTAGATTGTGAAATTATTTCAATGCCAGAACCAGAGCATTTAAATTCCAAGAATAGACAGAGGCATCTGGAGTATATGTTTTAACAGTATCTGATAAGGAGCACCAGGGCAATAGGCTGCACAGGCCACTCCATCCTCAACTTGGAACCGTCAGTGAAAATTTTCTGACAGGATGGAAATTTTGAACAGAGGTCAGCATACAATGCCATTGTTGCCTGAGAGCTGGTGGACTCTTTACGAAAAGCTGCGAGATCAAAACGAATCTTTGGTGTGAAAAAGGTCCACGGAGGCTGATCCGGAAACTTGGAAAAATCAGACACAACTCCTAGGTCTAGACCTGCATTCCGCGCGTGTGGCTGCATACGAACACCAAACGGCGGAATACAGTTAGGGTTGTTTTCGAATTTGTTTTGAAACTGGGGGTCAAAGACACAGTCATAGGCAGGATTCTGTGGTTCTGAGAACAGTCTGATGTAGTAATTTAGAGACATTTTCAGCCTGCGGTTGGACAGTGAGGGTTCACCTGCCTCTGCGTACAGGCTGTACACAGGGGTGGTGCGGAATGCTCCAAGACAGAGACGAAGCCCTTGATGGTGGATAGGGTCCAAGAGTTTCAGATAAGAGGGTCTTGCAGAGCCGTACACAGCACAACCATAGTCCAGTTTGGAGCGGACCAGGGCTCTGTAGAGATGCAGCAAAGTTTTCTTATCAGCGCCCCAGTCAGTGTGTGCTACGACCCGCAGAATATTCAGAGCTTTCTGGCAAGAGGTTTTGAGATTTTTAATGTGGCTGAGAAAGTTGAGTTTTTGATCAAAAATAACTCCAAGGAATTTGGCTTCTTTTACAGCTGGAATGGTGGACTTGTCCAGACGAATTTCAGGATCAGCAAAAAATTGACGAAAATTGTGAAAATGGATTGACTGAGTTTTGGTACGTGAGAAGGTAAACCCGTTTTCCTCGGCCCACTGCTGGATCTTGTTGACACAAAGTTGGAGTCGTCGCTGTACGCTGGGGTAAGAAGCTCCCACTGCGTACAGCGCAAAGTCGTCAACGAACAGAGAGGACTCAGAGCCCTGGCTTACCGATTTCACAATGTCGTTGATTTTAATGCTGAAAAGAGCAGGAGAAAGGATGCTCCCTTGAGGGACACCCAACTCCTGCCCATGGATGTCAGAGAGTGTGGTGCCAACACGCACCTGGAACTGTCGATCAGCCAAAAAGTTCTGTATGAACAGAGGCAGGTGACCACGGAAACCAAGTCGGTGCAAGTCCAGAAGAATTCCTGATTTCCATGTGGTGTCATACGCTTTTTCGAGGTCAAAAAAGATAGCGACCACATGCTGTTTATTGACAAAGGCATTGCGGATGGTGGTTTCCAGACGGATTAGATGGTCGACTGTCGAGTGGTATTTCCGGAACCCGCACTGTTGACTGGCCAAAAGGCCATCGGTTTCCAGCTTCCACATCAGACGGGAGTTGACCATCTTCTCCATCAACTTACAGAGGCAGCTAGTCAGAGCTATCGGACGATAGTTGGAAGGGTTGGTAAGGTCCTTTCCAGGCTTTGGAATTGGAATGATCAGGGCTTTCCGCCAGGAGGGCGGAAAGCACCATGTGGTCCAGATATGGTTGTATACTTTAAGAAGAGTCTGGAGACAGCTTTCTGGAAAATGTTTCAAAACCTGATAATGAATATCATCCAGACCAGGGGCAGAATCAGTGCAGGTTTGTAAAGCTGTTTTCAGTTCATTGATTGAAAAAGGGAGATTGTAGGCTTCAGAGTTGTCTGATGTGAAATTGTATAAAGAGTTCTCTCTGAGTTGTTTGTTTTTTAAAAAGGCTGCAGATTTATTTGAAGATGAGGAGTTCTGTTGGATGGTGGAAGCCAACAGATTGGCAACAGCTTGTTTGTCAGTGACCAGAGCATCGGCAAGTTTCAAGTGATGAATGGAGGGGTTGGTGTTTTTCCCTTTGATTTTTCTGATGATGTTCCAGACTTTTTTCTTTGAAGTTTTTGATGTCAGCCCGGAGCAGAAGTTTCTCCAAGACTGACGTTTACAGATTTTGAAAGTGTGTCTCGATTTGGCGCGGAGTTTCTGATGGGCTCGAGCGTTGGGACCTGAAGGTCGTTGGTATACCCGACGCTGAGCCCGTTTGCGAACTTTTGAAATTTGTTGGCAGTCTGAATTAAACCAGGGTGTTTTGGGCATTTGGAGTTTATTGGAAGACATTGGAATACAGGTTTTAGCACACTTTATCACAGTATTGGTCAGAGATTCTGCTGGGTCTGGACTCTGAAGAAAATCAACTTCCTGGAATTCTTTTGAAATATTGGTTACAAAGAGATCCCAGTTGGCCTTCTTATAATTAAAATGTTGTGAGACAGAGATGTTTTCAGTTAATAAGGGTTTTAAAAGAACAGGGAAATGGTCACTTCCGTGCAGATCGTCATGGACAGACCACTCATAGTCCAGGACCAGCGAGGGGTCACAAATCGACAAATCTAAGCACGAAAGTGAACCTGTGGAAGAGTGGAGGTAAGTTGGAGCTCCATCGTTCAGACAACACAAATCAAAGTCTGAAAGGACATCCTCAAGAAGCAGACCTCTGGATGACGAACTGACACTACCCCAAAGAGGATTGTGACCATTAAAGTCACCCAACAGCAAAAAAGGTCGAGGAAGTTCTCCGATCAGACTGACAAGGTCCTGACGACAAACCGGGACAGAAGGTGGCAGATACAGTGAGCAGATTGTAACAGTCTTGTGGAGAGTGACTCTCGCAGCTACAGCCTGAAGGCAGGTAGTCAGAGCGACAGGACTAAACAGCAAAGTTTTGTGTAAAAGAAGGGCAACACCGCCTGACAGTCCCAATGTGAATGGTTGTGCAGGTTTAGAAAGAATATTAAAGCCAGAAAGAGTGAAGGTCTTCTGGCTTTGAATTTTAGTTTCCTGAAGAGCCACGACGGAAGGTTTTACAGTTTGACACAGAAGTTGCAGCTCCTCAAAATTTGAATTTAGGCCACGGATATTCCAATGGACTAGTTTACTACTATCCATGGTGCAGAGGATGAACAGGAGAGAAGTCAGGTCATCTCCTCATCATCGTCTGCATTCAGTGGAGCAAATTTATTGCTTAGTTTCACTGGACTGTTTGGGTCTTCAGACCTGCTGGCAGACTTGCCCACAGGTGAAGAAGGTCTGGATTTTGGAGATGGTGGAGGTTTCTTCCTCATCTCCACCATCTCCACACTTGGTTGAACTCCCTTGCCCGCACGGGCACTGCTCGAGGAAGTTCGAGGCGGGAGGCCTGGCTTGTTCATCTGCCCAGCAGCAGATGGAGTAGACTGCTGGGCAGTCTGAGGGGTGGCGGATTTTTTGCCTCCACCAGGGGCACCCACTTTGGGTTGGAAGGCGGTGGACTTGCTTCCACCAGAGCTTAACGGTCTTTCTTGCAATGTCTTGGTGAAAGTAAAATTGTCAGTCTGGCAGCAGACTGAACGGGTGGAAACTTTCTTTATAACGGAAGCATAAGAAGACACTGTTGACGTCTGACTGCCAACAACCTGTTTGCGGGCCTCAAAAAACGAAATTTTCTTTTCAGTCTTCACTCTTTGGATGGTGGACTCCTGAACCCAAACAGGGCAGTTGCGTGAAGAGGAGGGGTGGTCGCCACCGCAGTTCGCACAATGAGCCGGGTCTTTACACGGCCCATCATGGGTTGCCTTGCAACAAACACCACACACCTCCTGCCCAGAACAGCGGTCTCTGACATGTCCAAACTTCTGGCATTTGAAACACCTCAACGGGGATGGGACATACAGTTGGACACGTACATTTAAGTATCCGACTTTAATGACCGGAGGCAGCACAGGGTTGCAGAATGTCAGAAAGAGGGTGTTGGTGGGCACTCTTTCTGCACCTTTTTTGACTGTCACCCTATGTACCTCTGTCACACCTTGGGACGCAAGTTCTGTCTTGATCTCCGCTTCCGAGACACCTTTCAAATCCGGGCACCGAATAACCCCTTTGGTCGAATTCAACTGCTTAGGGGGGGTCACCCGGATCTCTCTGTCCACAAGTTTTGTTGCCCTCAGCAGCTGCTCCGATTGCCTCTTTGATCTGCACTGGACGAGGAAAGTGCCATTCCGTAGCCTTTTCACTGACCGAGGGTCACCTGCTAGACCCTGAAAGCCCTTCTGAATAGCAAAAGGACTCAGAGCAGAAATAGGCTTTTCCTGCTCTGTCCCTTCAACCACAAGCCAGGAAGCCCAAAAACCTGTCATCTGTCTCGTCTCCATATCCGAGTCACTGTCGGAATCGTTATGACCAGAAATGGGGTCCACTGCCTTCCTCTTTTTTATGGGGGGTGTGATTTTGGATAAAGCCATGATTTATGTTTAGAAATTTCGTCTCTCCCTTACCCACCCACCATGCAGTCCAACTAAGGGGCCAGGGCCAAGAACTCATTGTCTTGACCCCTTCCAGGCTTCAGAAGAGATATACGACAAACAGAAGCCTACTGACCCTATCCCCCCTGATCATGCCCAACTCCCGGGAACAGAGAGCTGAGCACTGCAGGGGTTCCCTTGGCCAGTCGGAGAACTGCCTGTCTTGACCCAGCCCCACGAAGGGGAAGCCGATTGATACACCCGGGCCAGAGTGTACCTCCTGTCTAGGAGAGGTCCGAGCCAAAGTGATGTGTTGAGGGCGTTGGCCCTCTCAATCACCAGGATCTCATCCCCCTCCGTCACAGGTCGCACCGCACGGCAAACGCGGCGGATCTTAAGAAGACCACAGAGAGAAAAAGAGTGTGCAAAAGAAGGCTTGAAAGGGAGACGAAGAAAGAAAAAAGAACCGTTAAGAAAGGTAGAAGACAGAATAGGAAAAAGATGGGTTACTATTTGTCTGGGCCCTCACTCCTAACCTTTCTGACATGGGAGACCCTACCAGGGGCATCAATTCCTACCACGTAATGCTTGGCCAGTCAGCAGCTTGGCTATACAGGCCTAGAAGCATTGACAACAACTAACCATCTAGCTGAGTACTGATGCCCCCGTCAGCAAAGCCTAAAAGATCACTGGACCACGCAAGCCCTCCGACCACGGCAAGGTTGCAACCCCCGGAGGGAAGAAAGGCAGAAGACAGAATAGGAAAAAGGTGGGTTACTATTTGTCTGGGCCCTCACTCCTAACCTTAACGGTCTTCCTTGTAATGTCTTTGAGAAAATAAATTCATCAGTCTGGCAGCAGACTGAACGGGTCGTTACTTACTTTATTGCTGAAGCATATGAAGACGCTGTTGGTGTCTGACTGCCAACAACCTGCTTACGTGCCTCAAAAAATGAGATCTTTTCTGTTTTAACTTTCTGAATGTTGGACTCCTGGATCCAGACAGGGCAGTTGCGTGAAGAGGAGGGGTGGTCGCCACCGCAGTTTGCGCAATGAGCCGGGTCTTTACATGGCCCATCATGGGTTGCCTTGCAACACATACCACACACCTCCTCCCCAGAACAGCGATCTCTGACATGTCCAAATTTCTGACATCTGAAACACCTCAACGGGGATGGGACATACAATTGCACACGGACATTTAGGTACCCTACTTTAATGACCTGAGGCAGCACAGGGTTGCAGAATGTCAGAAAGAGGGTGTTGGTGGGCACTCTTTCTGCACCTTTTTTGACTGTCACCCTATGCACCTCTGTCACACCTTGGGATGCAAGTTCTGTCTTGATCTCCACTTCCGAGACACCTTTCAAATCCGGGCACCGAATAACTCCCTTGGATGAATTCAATTGCTTATGGGGAGTCACCCGAATCTCTCTGTCCACGAGCTTTGCCTTCAACAGCTGTTCCGATTGTTTTTTTGACCTGCACTGGACGAGGAATGATCCGTTCCGTAGCCTTTTCACGGACTGAGGGTCACCCGCTAGACCTTGGAAGCCCTTCTGGATCGCAAAAGGACTCAGAGCTGAAATGGGCTTTTCCTGCTCCGTCCCTTCTATCACGAGCCAGGAAGCCCAAAAACCTGTCCTCTCTCTTATCTCTATATCTGAGTCACTGTCCGATTCGAAATCCCCTGAAATAGGGGCTGCTGCCTTCCTCTTCTTTTTTGGGGGGATGATTTTTGAAGAAGCCATGTTTAGTTTAATTATATTTCGTCTCTCCCTTACCCACCCACCTTGGAGTCCAACTAAGGGGCCAGGGCCAAGAAATCACTGTCTTGACCCCTTCCAGGCTTCAGGAGAGATATACGACAAACAGAATGCCACTACCCCTATCCCCCTGATCATGCTCAACTCCCGGGAACAGAGAGCCGAGCACTGCAGGGGTTAACTTGGCCAGCGGGAGAACTGCCTGTCTTGACCCAGCCCCAAGAAGGGGGAGCCGATTAGTACACGCGGGCCAGAGTGTACCTCCTGTCTAGGAGAGGTCCGAGCCAAAGTGATGTGTTGAGGGCGTTGGCCCTCTCAATCACCAGGATCTCATCCCCCTCCGTCACAGGTCGCACCGCACGGCAAACGCGGCGGATCTTAAGAAGACCACAGAGAGAAAAGGAGTGTGGAAAAGAAGACTTGAAGGGGAGACGAAGATAGAAAAGAGCCAAATAAGAAAGGCATAAAACAAGAAAAGGAGAAAGGCGGGTTACTATTAGTCAGGATCCTCACCCTTAGCCTATCTGACATGGGAAGCCCTACCAGGGGCATCAACTCCTTACCACGTTATGTTTAGGCCAGACAGCATCTCGACTTCTCAGGCCTAGAAGCAGTTTTAAAAAACCAGCCTATCTTCAAGTATTGATGCCCCCGCCAGCAAAGCCTAAGGGATCACAGGACCACGCAAGCCCTCCGACCACGGCAAGGTTGCAACCCCCGGAGGGGTGTGTGTGTGTGTGCATGAGTGTACCTGTATGTGTGCGCGCACTCATGTGTGTATACATTTGTGTATGCATCCAAATGCATGTGTATAACATGCATGCATGTATGCATATGTGTATATGCGTGCGCACACATGTGTTAGTGTGCGTGTGTGTGCATGAGCTTCAGTGTGTGTGCGCGCACATGTGTGAATGCATATGCATGCAGTTAAATGAGTGCAGTTTGTGCGCGTGTTCATTTGCGTACGTTCCTGTGTGCGTACGTGTGTGCGTATTTATATACATGCGTGCATGTGTACGAGTTGTATGTGAATGTATCATTGTGTTTTAAACCTGAAATATGCTGCTTTGAATGCTACAGCAAATACTAAACCTGAATACTTTAACCACCCAGAGCAAAGGGAAGTAATCGAAATTTTGGCTTGTAACAAGGTAGTAAGGGAAAGGCGGCAGTGAACTATCTGTGTATACTTAATCTGTGGTGATACTATGTGGAGAGGCTGACTTTCAAGTCAGTAGTACGTCGATGTTCACTGTGTATGTGCGATACTTCTGATGACGGTACCAGCGAAATATGTACCAGGAAATTTATTTGTTATAAAAATGTTGTGAATGTTGTGTCGCCGACAGTGACTTAAAACTCCTGCAAGAATATTTATGTGCTCTAATTGTACCACCTCATGTGTGTCGGTGGGCTGAGTTTATTGATGTGAACATTGTAATATCAATACACGGAGAAGCTAATTTTTGTTTTAGATCAACAATACGTCGAAGTTTATTGTGTTCTATGGGACTTTGCTGAAATCGTGTTCGCCGCGGATTCAATATTGATTGCTGTGCCTTGTGAATCTGCAGTTCTTCTATGGTTTACTGTGCCTTGTGAATCTGCGGTTCTTCTGTGGATTACTGTGCCTTGTGAATCTGCAGCAGTTCTATGGTTTACTGTGCCTTGTGAATCTGCGGTTCTTCTGATAGTTCGACGTAATATATTGTGCTTACTGTGTGGAGACCCTGTTCCTTCTTCATCGCTTGTTTGTGAACGGCTGTGTTTACCGTGTGGGGACCTTGGTTATCCTTCTTTGTCTTATTTTAATGCTGTAGACTGTGGCTTGGGTACTGTGGAACCAAGTGTGTCGACTGTGAGGCACTGTGGACGGCGCCGGCGAGATCCGTGAGTTATATCAAGATACGTAATATGATACGCTGATATCCGATGAGATAAGATAAGATAATGTTGCTTATAGCCCAGCCGACCGCAAGGGGCCACATCAGGGCAGTCATCACGTTAAAATCAACTCACAAGTCATTTAAAAAAAAAAAAAACAACAAAAAAACCTTTCACACATCTTTAAATGACATCGTCTAGAAACGCACCAGAAACTTCGTTAAAAATCTTTCATCCGTAAAATCTTAAATCAGATGAAAAATGTTAATCTCTCTCAAAAACTCAAAGATCATATCAGGCGGGACATATCTGAACAGGATTTTCATGGACTCTGCTGTAAAATGTTTGTGTCTCACTTCGTGCAAGTCCCAACACTCTAAAAGAATATGTTTCATTGTGAGTGGCACATAACATGGAATGCACCACGGTGCTTCTTCATTCTTTAAAAGGTACGAATGGGTAAAATACGAATGGCCGGTGTGCAGCCCAACTCCCGGGAACAGAGAGCTGAGCACTGCAGGGGTTAACTTGGCCAGTCGGAGAACTGCCTGTCTTGACCCAGCCCCACGAAGGGGAAGCCGATTGATACACCCGGGCCAGAGTGTACCTCCTGTCTAGGAGAGGTCCGAGCCAAAGTGATGTGTTGAGGGCGTTGGCCCTCTCAATCACCAGGATCTCATCCCCCTCCGTCACAGGTCGCACCGCACGGCGAACGCGGCGGATCTTAAGAAGACCACAGAGAGAAAAAGAGTGTGCAAAAGAAGGCTTGAAAGGGAGACGAAGAAAGAAAAGAACCGTTAAGAAAGGCAGAAGACAGAATAGGAAAAAGGTGGGTTACTATTTGTCTGGGCCCTCACTCCTAACCTTTCTGACATGGGAGACCCTACCAGGGGCATCAATTCCTACCACGTAATGCTTGGCCAGTCAGCAGCTTGGCTATACAGGCCTAGAAGCATTGACAACAACTAACCATCTAGTCGAGTATTGATGCCCCCGTCAGCAAAGCCTAAAAGATCACTGGACCACGCAAGCCCTCCGACCACGGCAAGGTTGCAACCCCCGGAGGGTGATATCCGATGATTGAAGTGTCTTATGTATTGATGTCTTAACTGACGTGAACTGATCTGTATACTATGCAGTAGCATCTACTGATTTTGTAACAATTCATATTGATGGTTCAGGCAGCATATTAAAAAAAAAAGAAAAAAAATCTAACTCGTGTGTTGCCTGGCTATTCATGTTCGTATGGTGTGGGTGTGTGTAGGGGAAAAGTCGTACACGCATCCAAACTTTTGAGAGAAAGAGTCAAACAAAACACGCACCGCACAAGAACCTATGGTCAGAATACTACTCTTATTTTCAAAACACAGCCCTACATTCGTTCAGTACAATACCAATTTCAAACATCGCCAGGAGGGGGGGGGGGGGGGGGGGAGAATGGTAATCTAGAATTCAATAAAGATGATACAACGGGGTGCAAAAAAAAAAAAAAAAAGAAAAGAAAAAAAAAAAAAGATGCAAAGCATATAAACATACTCCCAGTTTATCCTGAATACGCGTGATATATTCCACAAAAAGGAAAAACCGTCTTGGGCTGGTGTAACCGTTAGTAATGGCTATTCTGGTAAACATCGGCCATCATCTGTGACCTATAATGAACATACACATTTTCAGAATTATCATCCGGGAACTTTGAGATTTTCCAACAAGAAGAATTATGGGCCGTTAGTAACTGCTTTAACGGTAAACTTAAACATCGGGCATCTCTGTGACCCATAATGAACATACCTACAAATTTTCAGAAAGATCGGCCACGTACTTTGAGATATTCAATAAAAAAACAAAAACCGTTAAGGGTCGTTATAGCTGTTAGTAACGGCCATAAAGGTAAATTAAACGTCGGGCATGATCCGTGACCCATAATGAACATACCTACAAGTTTTCAGAAACATCGGCCAAGTACTTTCTGAGACATTCCATAAAAAAGAAAAACCATTATGGGCCGTTACAGCCGTCAGTAACGGCTACAACGATAAACTAAAACGTCGGGCATCATCCGTCGCCCATAAGGGACATGCCTACACATTTTCAGCAAGTTCGGCCACGTACTTGAGATATTCCAAAAAGAACAAAAACCATTATGAGCCGTTACAGCCGTTAGTAACGGCTATAACGTTAAACTAAAACATCGGGCATCATCCGTAACCCATAGTGAACATACCTGCTAATTTTCACAAAGATCGGCCAAGTACTTTGAGATATTCCATGAAGAAGAAAAACCGTTACAGGCCGTTACAGCCACTAGTAACGGCTGTAACAAACTAAAACATCGGGCATCATCCGTGTCCCATAACGAACATACCTGCTAATTTTCACAAAGATCGGCCAAGTACTTTCTGAGATATTCCATAAAGAAGAAAAACCGTTACAGGCCTTTACAGCCGTTAGTAACGGCTATAACGGGGTAAACTAAAAAAACAGGCATTACCCGTGACCCCATAATGAACATACCTGCTAATTTGCACAAAGATCGGCCAAGTACTTCATGAGATATTCCATAAAGAAGAAAAACCGTCACAGGCCGTTATAGCCGTTAGTAACGGCTATAACGGTAAACTAAAACATCGGGCATTATTCGTGACCCATAATGAACATACCTACAAATTTTCAGAAAGATCGGTCTAGTACTTTCTGAGATATGCCATAAAGAAGAAAAAGTTACAGGCCGTTACAGCCGTTAGTAACGGCTCTAATGGTAAACAAATACATCGGGCATTATTCGTGACCCATAATGAACATACCTACAAATTTTCAGAAAGATCGGCCAAGTACTTTCTGAGATACGCCATAAAGAAGAAAAACCGTTACAGGCCGTTGCAGCCGTTAGTAACGGCTCTAACGGTAAATTAAAACATCGGGCATCATCCGTGACCATTAATGAACATACCTACAAATTTTCAGAAAGATCGGCCAAGTACTTTCTGAGATATTTCATAAAGAAGAAAAAACTCACAGGCCGTTACAGCCGTTAGCAACGGCTATAACGGGGTAAACTAAAACATCGGGCATCATCTGTGACCCATAATGAACATACCTGCTAATTTTCATAAAGGTCGGCCAAGTACTTTTGAGATATTCCATAAAGAAGAAAAACCGTTACATGCCGTTACAGCCGTTAGTAACGGCTGTAACGGTAAACTAAAACATCGGGCATTATTCATGACCCATAATGAACACGCCTACAAATTTTCAGAAAGATCGGCCAAGTACTTTCTGAGATATTCTATAAAGAAGAAAAAGCGTTACAGGCCGTTACAGCCGTTAGTAACGGCTATAACGGGGTAAACTAAAACATCGGGCATCATCTGTGACCCATAATGAACGTACCTGCTCATTTTTACAAAGATCGGCCAAGTACTTTGAGATATTCCATAAAGAAGAAAAACCGTTACAGGCCGTTACAGCCGTTAATAACGGCTATAACGGTAAACTAAGACATTGGGCATTATTTGTGACCCATAATGAACATACCTACAAATTTTCAGAAATATCGGCCAAGTACTTTCCGAGATATTCCATAAAGAAGAAAAACCGTTACAGGCCGTTACAGCCGTTAGTAACGGCTATAACGGGGTAAACTAAAACATCGGGCATCATCTGTAACCCATAATGAACGTACCTGCTCATTTTTACAAAGATCGGCCAAGTACTTTCTGAGATATTCCATAAAGAAGAAAAACTGTAACGGCCCTTACAGCCGTTAGTAGGCTATAGCGGTAAACTAAAACATCGGGCATCATCCGTGGCCCATAATGAACATACCTACAAATTTTCAGAAAGATCGGCCCAGTAGTTTTGTCAGGAGCGAGTGGAACACATTTTGACCACGGACGGACGGACACACACACACGGACAGCATTTCTTCGTTCCCATTCTAAAGTACTCCCCGTTCTATAAGAACGGGGAGTACAAAAAGGGACAAAAGATGCCCCAGGATAGGTGGAAGAGGGACAACAGATGCCCCAGGACAGAAGGTGGAAGAGGGACAACAGATGACCAGAATAGAAGGTGGAAGAGGGACAACAGATGCCCCAGGTCAGAAGGTGGAAGAGGGACAACAAATGCCCCAGGACAGAAGGTGGAAGAGGAACAACAGATGCCCCAGGTCAGAAGGTGGAAGAGGAACAACAGATGCCCCAGGCCAGAAGGTGGAAGAGGGACAACAGATGCCCCAGGACAGAGTGTGGAAAAGGGACAACAAATGCACCAGGACAGAATGTGAGAGAGGGGCAACAGATGCCCCAGGACAGAGTGTGGTAGAGGGACAACAAATGCCCCAGAAACAGGTGGAAGAGGGATAACAAATGCCCCAGGACAGTGTGGAAGAGGGACAACAAATGCCCCAGGACAGTGTGGAAGAGGGACAACAAATGCCCCAGGACAGAAGGTGGAAGAGGGACAACAGATGCCCCAGGACAGAAGGTGGAAGAGGGACAACAAATGCCCCAGGACAGAGTGTGGAAGGGGGACAACAGATGCCCCAGGACAGAGTGTGGAAGAGGGACAACATGCCCCAGGAGAGAAGGTGGAAGAGGGACAACAGATGCCCCAGGACAGTGTGGAAGGGGGACAACAAATGCCCCAGGACAGAAGGTGGAAGAGGGTCAACAGATGCCCAGGTCAGAAGGTGGAAGAGGGACAACAGATGCCCCAGAACAGTGTGGAAGAAGGACAACAAATGCCCCAGGACAGTGTGGAAGAGGGGCAACAAATGCCCCGGGTCAGAAGGTGGAAGAGGGACAACAAATGCCCCAGGACAGAAGGTGGAAGAGAGACAACAGATGCCCAAGGATATAAAGTGGAAGAGGGACAACAGATGACCAGAATAGAAGGTGGAAGAGGGACAACAGATGCCCCAGGTCAGAAGGTGGAAGAGGGACAACGGATGCCCCAGGACAGAGGGACAACAGATGCCCCAGGACAGAAGGTGGAAGAGGGACAACAGACGCCCCAGGACAGAGAGTGGAAGAGGGACAACAGATGCCCCAGGTCAGAAGGTGAAAGAGGGACAAGAGATGCCCAGAATAGAAGGTGGAA